>CAVNZL010000138.1:2017500-2160000 GCA_963693355.1 Pontia daplidice | reverse complement strand
ATATTTTCATGTAATATAACTAACACACCTTATGGCTGGACTAGTTATATTTACAATAAATTTAGGCGTCTTCCTATGTTTAATTGAAAATTATCCCTTTAAATTTCATTCGCACGTTATTAAAAGCGAACTATATTTTGGGTAGTAACATTCAAATTGCGCGTAAAACCGGCTCCCGTGATACAGTTTACGACGCGTCACCTAAACAGATGACGTCGTAAACTAACTTGGATAGTTAAATTTAACCGTCAAGTTGCACGGTAAACGCTATACGTCCCAACTAGTTTATTAGTTTTGCCAAGCGAGTTTAAAATTTAGAACAAATATTATGCTTGATAGGTGCTATAACTTATAATTTATACAATAATCTGTATATTTTATCCTACTTACTGTAGTCTTTATATATAATCTGTATAGAAGTGCATATGGACAGAAATTTAAATATCCGAGGAATATTTAATCGTTACATATAAAACCTTTTTATTTAAAAATAAGTATTAGGTAAAACAAATTACTTGAACTCGATGATGTATACTAAAATTAGTTAATGCGATTCAAATAGTACCTGAAGCTAAGATACATTAGAGGACTATGTAACGATCGTAATTACGCAAGTCATAAACAAAAGCTGTTTTATGTATCACATATTCTGAATTACATAGCCACTCAAGGCTTGTTACACTCTGCCTTAAGCGTTTACAATTGCCTCCAGCATGAAATAAAACTCAGCTAAAGAAACATTGTCGGTGCATACGTCGCTAATTAAAAACAAACAGCACGTATATTTGTTTGTTTGCACATGGAAATCAAGAAACGGCTGGATTTAATTTCGTACACTGCTGTTATTTGAATTTTCGCTGTAGGTTTTATTTCTTTCGGGTTTCTCATTAAACGTCAGTTGCTTTAGTAATGTGCTAGTTTAGGAGGAGTTGGGTAGTTGAGAGTAAATGTAGAGTTAAATTTCCTATAAAAAAACTGATACTGGTGAATTTTTGTGTGAATATAGCTTATTACCACCCGTCTGTGTAACAATTTTGATAAATGAGTCGAAAAATTTGACTTGCTTGAGTGTTGGTTTCAAAAAGATTTTTGTAATGTAATGGATAGTTATTATAATATAAGCGGAAATCATCAAATGAAATGTTAATTTTCTGCACCCCGTCTCAGTAATTCACTTAAAAGTGGATAATTTTTCAATCTCTATTGGTAAATAATTACATAATACTCGTATAATTACAGAGATAAAAATGTTTATCTCACAAAAATCTTTAAAATTTCAATAGGTAATCTTTTTTGACTTGGAATCTAACAAACCATATAACTCTTACACGTAACAGTTCACATATAATATTATTTAATATGTAAATATACTACTCACAAATTTTCATAAGAACATAACTATATTTTTAATTAACGAAATGAATTAACGAATAAGGTCGCAGTAGAGAACGAAACACTCGCGATATTATCAAATGTATGTTGCCGAACCGTAGCTTTACGCTTATAAAATCATTATTTATGAATATACCTGGGTGTTTTAGATTTGTTATTTTCTTTCATATACATATAATAAAGTTATATCATATAGTTCTACGAATATTACCAATTATCTAATAACATAATGAGAAAGTTATGATAGCCACATCATTGTCGACTCAAGGATCTCATTCTTATAATACAATTCGTGTTATTTTGTACTTTTTATATTAGTTCACGTCCATACCTATGCAGTTAGTCCATTAAGAGTCTATACATACATTCTGGTGCCAGCATAATTTCTTGCAATTTTGGCGTTCATACGAACACCGCATTCAAATCGCAGAACCCAATTAAAAGCTAAATTTTTATGTTCAGTCAGCTAGAAAGATGTTTGTGGTATACAGGTTCATACTTCGCCACTCGGCGCATACACTGGATTAGCAGGTACGACCACGAGTAGGGTAAATATGTTTTCATTTATCATAAATATTAGTATATTGGGTTTGGCCCAAACATCAGAAGGGATTTATTTAAATACTTCAGGAAGTTATAGAGTTAACTCATCATAAATTAATGTTCATCTTCAGAAATTAGTATTTCTGAAGAGTAAATTATGTTCAGACATGTCACACACCATCTCTGTCAGAACAATGCTTTCCATGTCTCACTATAGCTTAGTTCAGGCTCAGCAGGATTGAAGCTCTGCCAAAAATATTATGGTTTCTTGAAGACCCAATATAGCGGCTTAATATATAAGCGATCGCTATGTGGGAAGACCGTTAGAAAAAGTCGAACATATTTAAAGCGACACGTTCGGCGCACGTTCCAGCAGCGCCGTCTGGTCGCTGTCTCTCGAAGTACGGGCATAAACAATACGCTGCCGATAAATATTATATATTCAGAAAATATTCAGAAAAATGGAAAGAAAATCAATTGCGGAAATAATTTAGCTAACGGATTCTTTTTAATGCAAATCAAGTAGAAACAATAATAATACCCAAAATTGTGGTTAAAATGTATATAACGCAAACGAGCTGACTTTATAAAAAAAGTAAATTTTTAAAATTGGAGAAATAAGGTTATACCTTACCTTATAATATTTCATCATGTACTGAGTTATTTATTGCGGTAAATTTGTTTCATGTTCAATACAGCTTGCAGATGTTTAAATAAGAAAATAAATCCTGTACTTTCTGTAAATAGGCTTACATTAATGCGCTTCTTTAAATTACGTGGCATATCATAAAAACTTAATATTTTGTAAAAAAAATAATGGTATAGTTATCAGTTAGTTATGGGTAGCCAGACAGAAACAAACCAAACAAGAAATTACATTATCATATTACTAATAAAGCAGGCATTAAAGAATCAGACGCCCTAGTATAATTAAGTCATATTACTTAAAGATTTCATATATAAATTTAAACATAATTTTTATGAGCTGATGCGCCGTCGCTTGCAGAGATGTGACACAGCCTTGAGACTGCAGATTCGTCTGGAGTCTAGACAACGAATTAATTAATCTTTAGTACATAATGAACCGCAAACTTATAAAAGGATATTGATGGAGATTTCTTTTTAGAAACTTACTTATTTAAAAACTAAGCAATTTGTAAATAAATAATCACTTAGTTTTTAACGATATAACATTCAAAAAATTGTTATCATTAAATCGTAACATAAACAAATAGTATTTTGTTGAACTCTTCGTTTTGAATTTTTTTATTAATATAAAATCTATGTTACTTTGTCGTTTAAATCTTTGAAAATAAGATTTTAATTCGATTTATTCCTGACAAACATGACGCCTTTTAATTTTAATATATATTCTGCTGGACATAGGCCTCTCCCAAGGAACGCCAAAACCCCGGGGCCCGGGGCATAACCTTTATAACATATATCTTTGATTTACACCAATACCGATTCCTTAATTAATATCATGTTTCTTATCCATATTTTATTGAAATGGACAGAACAAAGCCTTCTAGGTTTAGAATCAAACAGATAGCTGACTAGATGTATCGGTAAAGGATACCTGCCTTTACGACCATGATTTAATCCATGGTAACCCTACAGACGAGTCCATTCGCACACTACAGCTACCCATCAATATCGAATTCAAAGCCTTTAAAAGGCAACACAGCTGTGAAATTAGTTGCCTATTCAATCGCTCGGGCGATATGACGCCATCCATTCCACTTGGGTCTTAGGACTTACACAGAAAGGACTTCAACGCCTTATTGAATCATGCTATATTTACCCTTAGTTATTAAGGATTAGTATCCAATCAAAGCTAATGATATTCGAGGAATGATATAATTTTAAGAATTCTGACGAACGAACTTTATTGAAGATCTAGCTGTTATTATTTTTTATAGACTGATTTTAATATTTATTTTATAGTGCATTAAAAAAAAAACTTTTTCCATCTCAATTGTTTATTGATTAAATTATTTATTATAAGATTAGAGGGGCGTTATACAAATACAATACTTAATTTCAATCTGAAGTTACAAATATCCGTATTTAACTTTTAACCAAGACACCATCTCAAAAAGCTAACGAAATATGTTTGTCTTACAATTTTTGACTTACATTATTAAAATCCATATAGTAACAAGTCTTTTAACTTTAATTATATTTACAGTTTTAATTTGAAAATAGTTTAAAACTATATGTTTGTCATATTTATTCCTTCTCTTTTTTTTTTTTTTTTTTTTTTTAAGATTATGAATTTGTTTATTGTTATATCCAGTTGATATGTTTTAAGTTCCTTTGTTTTTGTGCGAGACCGATGTTTTCTGTCAAATATTAATTACCTATAATTATACTTACAATAACTCCGTACATACATATGATCTAATCTTTAAGCTACAGCATTGTCATAATGTTGGTTATGAAATAAATATACAATTTAAGTTACTTACCAATAGATTCAAGCAGAATAAGCCAGATTGTGTTCGGTCGTTGCCGTTTCGCTTCAGGGCCTTATTCAAATTTCGTAGCTATAATAAACCGTGGATTAAGTCTTTCGGATGAGGTTCTAACTCTTATTATCTTCTCTCACACTGGTGGAGTGTGTGCTTTGTTACTTAGATTGAACGTAACAAGCGTGTGCATATGTATTACATTTCTACTTTGTGTGAGAAGGCGTTTGAATATTCTGCATATGAAGATATTACATGTTATTTGTTATGCGATGGTCGCATCGCTAATCTAAAAGTCTGATTTTAGTTGAGTATTTTTATATATTAAAATCATATTTGACAATACTCAGAACAGATTAGAACTGTACCTATAACAAATTTCATATTTTGTAAATTTATTAGATTATGTACGTAAATCTATATTAGATTATTGTACTATCACATTGTCTTTATATTATATTGATATAAATCAGCGTCAGAACTCAAAACAAATGGCTAGCGATACCAATCTCAACATTTGTATGCTATTTATAACATTATAATTAGCGTTCAATCTTGGGTCGCAATTACAATTACAATGTATAGTTTCAAAATAACATTATTTAAAACATTTTTCATTGAGTTGCAGTAACCTTAATAAGTTATATTTAATGTTTATGTTTTCAGCTAATAAGAGATTAATTATTTTCACGTAAGTCATTAAGCAAAACTATCTACTCTATAAAATATATTGTCAATTCGATCTATTAAGTTAATAATATATCTAAAATTTTAAGTGTATCATGGTGCAAAGGTGCAGACGACTACATCAAGAAAGTTGGTCCTTTAAATGAATTTAAAAACTGGAATATCATAGATCTTTTTTTTGTTGTTCATAAGTGTGCAAAACTACCTAAACCAATAAAGATTTTTCAGTTTAAAGACACTTTTACGATTATATTTCATTTTATGAACAAATAAATACCGAAACGTCAATTTCACCCGCGGCCCAATCTAATACCGTCGTAATGTATTTAGCACATTTCGACGTAGTCCTAATGAGAATGAATGAGCGTGGTGATGGCCTAATGTTATCACACATAAACCCATATTCGTTACTATATACGACTGTAAATTAATTTTGTTAAATCTTTTAATATGTTAGTCGTATATTGAAAAAGAATAGAAGAACCTTACACGCTAAAGCATTAATCATTTCAGCTATTAAAGGTGAAAAATGAAATAATTGTTTATCATTCAACTAAATCCTCCGTGATAACCTCAGAAATCGGTTTTTGATACTCTTCGAAAGCCTCTACTGGTGGTTTCGTTGACCGCGTTTAGTTTTTCCTAAATTTTTGGGAACAGAAAAAATTCACATTGTGCCAGGTCTGGACTGTTTGCAGGAGGGCTCATAAGTTATATATTTCTCAAGTTAAAAAGCATCGGCATGGTGCAGGAATATAGTTTGTTTTTTACGAACTTCGTAAAAATGTCAATGTCATTTAAATAGGTACGACGATTTATAAAGAAACACTAGGAACGTGTTCTTTTTAACTAAAAAACAGAAGCAATCAAAGACCCATACGCTCGATTGCTGCTTTGTTTTGGGATCGTAGCAATAAATTCTTGTTTAACACCTGTTACTATGACGAACATTTTTATGAAAACACCAAATTTGACGAACATTCGTTGAATCTTGTATAGATGGATGATGGATGTTATCCGTTTTTTGAGCCTCGGTCAAATTTGCCACAAAGTGTAGGCTACACGGTGAGCCCACCTTTCTAAAACCCACTAAGGTGATACCAACGCACAGAATTCTGTAAACCAGCTAAAAATAGTCGTCTTGCATTGTGTGCTGATTGAGACGGAGCTATACTTTGTTGAGGCCAATTGACCTTTAAAAAATTGACAACACTTCAAATCATAGAAAATCATTATAAGAAAATTTTCCGGAGTTAAGTTCACGTTATTATTGACACATAATTTACAAAATGGCGCAAATATAAAAACAATTGACAGATGAAACAAACTGCATTTTAATCGACAAACCTTCAATCGTTATATGATTTTTGCATATGCATATTTACTTTAACTATAAAATATTCATATAAATATAAATATAACGCATCAACTAAACCAATGGAGGCCGTAATATATTTGCAATTATTATATAACACACAAAATATGCTAATATTTTACTATTAAAAAACTCCAACACATGCAAACTCATAACAAAACACGCTCATGACCTGACTACAATAATGACGATATACAGTTTTACAACGATTAGATGAAAAAACGCCGCAAGCGTAATTCTATTTCCCGGTAATGAAGGCGTCAACATGAATTATCCAATCAAGGGCCGTTAGATGGCGCCATGTTATTGCGGTCTGCGCGTGCGCAGCTTTCACTCACCACTGTATTTTATGACAGTATTCTTTAGACTGCTGCTTTAGTGAAATTTTCCATTGATGACTGAATACAAAGTTATTAATTTGTGTTAACTTAAATCCATTTAAATTTGAACTATTTGATTTTTCGCTTATGAAATTCTACTCATGCAAAACGAAATATTTCTTTTACTTAGGGTAAAACAAATATGCCTGCGGCATAGACAAATAACTATTGAAGAGTTAAATTATTGAAGAAAATTACATTGAACCGGAGGTCTCCATCAAACACTGCAATGTATATGTAACAATGAGATAGCCTCGCCTGAGCAGCTTCGTCTTGAAGTGAACCGTTAGACATCATAACATACGGGACACTACGGGTCAGCCGATAGCCCTTTGGGGTAATTACTTAAATTGTTGTTTTTTATCAAACCACTGCTTTATAACTGCTTTAAACGAAAATTGTGATTAGTACATACGCTACTGGAATATTTTTAAATTTGTGAATATAACTATTATTTCTGTATAGCGTATACATATTTCAATAATTATAATCGAAACTTCTCTTAAATGTTTGATAATGTATTCTTTGACTCCTCATTTACTATTAAAGCTATTCGATTATGGAACTCTCTGCCTGTAAAAATTAGAAAAGCTCAAACCATTTCATGCTTTGATTCGCTGGTGAACGTATATTATCTGTCACTTTAACTCATTTTATTTTATTGTATTGTACCTTTATAAATATAATTTTTTCATGTCTAAATTTAATTCTAATAATAGTACTTGCGCACCTCCTTTTTATGTTATTTAGTATTTCCTCCAACCTGGGTTGTGTCCTGGGAAGAAATAGCTATTGTAGCTATAAGACCGCCCTCTGTACACAGACATTAATTATAAGTTCATAAAAATCATTTTTATTTATGTTTTTAAGTTATACTATAAGTTTTTTTTCTGTTTTATGTGTGCAATAAAGTATTTTTATTATAATAATGTAATAGTAATACATATAAAAATGTAACTGTAAGGGGTTACTTAAAACAATTCTAACAATTGAGCTCCGTAGCTTAATAATGGTGGAAATCAATAGATTTTTTCCCGAGTACCTGCCGCGTGCGTTGAATGCTAATGAGGGAATTCCATTGATTTATGCACTTTCCTCGGCAAGCTTATATCAAGGGACTTGCGATAACTTGGTAATTAATAATCTTGTTACCAGCAACCAACTTAGCTTAGGAGGGTATTTAGTATTTGTACCCTCGTACCTCAGTGAGGTCTCGACTTTACACATTATATTTCACTATTGATACTGTCGATAAATAGTAAGTTGTTTTAAGAATTAACAAAATTGGTTTTAGTATTTTCATCGATTAATTCATACAAATTAAAACTAGTAAATAGATACAATAAGGTTGCATACCATTGTGTAGTACAACCCTTTTTTGTTTTACACCTGTTACTATGACGAACATTTTTATGAAAACACCAAATTTGACGAACATTCGTTGGATCTGGTAAAGATGGATGATGGATGTTATCCGAATACAAATCATTTTTGCTAATCTTCATTGTTTCATATAAAGAAAAGGAATATATTTGAAGAATCACACAAATTCAGCTTCATTTATAGAATGAAAAATATGTTCTAAACATTTTTCTTTCTTTCACAACCGGGAAATCCACATTTTCTTTCTATCTCATCAAAATGCGTGGAAGGCGTCGGCTTTGGCAGACGGCTAAGTTTCTTGACTTGACCAATTTGTCTTCAGTAACAGGTTGCTCACTTAATCACAGCGGAAATGTTCTAAATGGACACTAAATAATTATTTTAGTCAATGTATTCTTTAATGCCTGTGTTCATATTAAAACTACTATTGTAAGCAGAGTTTCTATACAAATAGATTGATGTAAGGCGAAACTTAACGGCTATTTCATGGCGAACAGATATAATAAATAAAGAAATAATAAAAAAGTTCGGTTGATATTCGAGCTCTCAGTAGTGACTTTTTGACTTCCAAAATGACGTTTACAAATAACTAGGCAGTAATGAAACTATGAATATTGGCTTTTCACGTAAGTTAATTAAAATACAAAGCTCGTTTAAGCTTTCGTAAGAGAAAGTTTTGGTCCTACGTAAGTTTAAGTCTGTTATTTTAGTGGGATTTATCATTGTATGATTTATTCATTGTTTTACCTTTCGGAATTGTTGTTTCAGCTTTTCATAAATATACAGTAGGTATTTTTGTTTTCGTAGTTAAAACAACGATATTCGCTTACGAAAATATACATCTTTAAAGACTGAAAATCATCTATTAATAATGATTATTAATCATAATGATAATGATAATTATAGTTATCATTCTCTATTTATTGTCTATTTTAAACCTTTGTTCGTTCTGCAAAGAAAATAAAGCGTCAATCACAAGGTTGGAATTTTTCAATTAATTCTTAAACAGCTATTTACTTTCAAAATTTATTTCGTGAAAAATGATATAGTAGGCTTTATCAAGATTCTTTTGCCTCTACCGTTCAGATACCAACAAAACGCTAAATATAATAAAATTAACCCATAAACTTAAACTTAATGATAAGTCAGTTCATTGAACTCAAAAATCAGAAGCCAGCACCATCCATCGCACTCAACTTACCTCTTCTATCCATTTCAATTCCCTCATTAGCCACAATAAAACTACCACAATCAATTTTTGTAGATCCAACATTACGCCAACAATTTTCACCACTAAATCTGTGACTATAAGGTTTAAAATCAAGTCGTGAGGAGGGTAAAGCTGGCGACTGTGTCCATTCATTGTAGAGAGCATAGATTGATGCGAATACTGTGAAGAACGTGGCTTACCACTAAGCTACGATATTTATATCGTACGACAAGTCGTGTCGTTTTGTAGCTGGTGCCATGTAGGCAGACTTTGACTTAGGGTCTTATCTATATTTCATTAGAATCCCTAAGAGACAATGCAAATATTGAAGTTAAAGTCTAAATTCATAAAAGTATCAATATTGTATAGAAATTATATTTGTTGCCAGTTCTCAAATGTGCATAAAGAGTTTTAAACCTTCAAGTTTATTGATTTGATTTGAATTACAAGCATGCGCGCAAGATTGATCAGAGATATACTAATTCTTATTTGATAGTTAATTATTTATTAAAAAGTAAATATATAGGTTTACTATCAGTACAAGACATCGCGATATAGTACGAGTACGTAAATATTTTATAAGTGGCATTGTTCTCACATATTAATTTTTTTTTTCCTCAATAAAACATATATAATTTTAGATACAATATAAATAAGTTATTAAAAAGGAATCGGATCGTAGCATATGAATGTCTATAGATAAGTAGATCTGAGAAGCTAGAAAGTGTTTAAGGATCTAAGGTGAAACGACTGAGGACCAGGACGTAATTTGACGCATTTATAAAATGAATCACGCATTTATTTAACTGATTATCTTATGTTTTTGCACAGGGCTGTCGCTGTTTTAGTATTAATTATTGTATCAACTTTTAATACCGCAAAGACAAACCAAAGTCCTATACATGACTGAGCCTTGTCATGTTGTATTAGTAAAAAATATTCTAGGCTGGAAACGATTTGTGACCTCTTAGCATAACATTTTATTTCTATAATTTATAGCCATCTTCATAAAAACTGTAAGACATCTTGATTTCAACATAGAGCAACAAAGTTATCGTAACAAAAAGGCGAAATAAATCAAAGCGCGCAGCAACTATTTTGGCTCCATTACAGAAGCATAATAATAACAGCTTTAAAACCACAATAACTATTAACACCCCACACTTTTGTACCCTTTTACTTGCCACCCGAAGTTTGTACGAATCAAAACAGACCTTATTTTAAGTGAATAGGGTGGAAACTGCATTGATATGATATTTTCTGTAGTCTAGATGTTGGCAGGGCTGCCAACATTGGTCTCTTGAGAATTGGCTTTGAATTCAAACGCTATGTTCAACCCTGGAGAAGCGTTTTATGGTAATGTATGGACATAGCATCCATTACTGTGTTTATTAATAATAGCGTCAATTTAAAAGCGTGAGAATACAGCTAAACCAACTAACTTCTTTTACACCGGTATCTGAATGCCGATCCAGTCTGCAGTTAGCAGAGTGAGATTGCATTTAATATCATCGCTGAAATGATTGCTAGCCCAGTAGTATCTATGACACTCAATATCGGGTTTGATTCTTAGTTGTGCATTAATATTATAATGGCACTGTCGGCATTTGTGGTTGGCAATTTGATAAGTTTTAGTTTACTAATGTTATTTCTTTTTATAGCGTGTGTGCATTTTGTTTCTATTTATGAGAATGTTTATGTGAAAAATGACCCATTAGGAGTTCTTATAATATTATATGTATTATGTTTCTTGCAAATAAATATATTAATAAAACCTATGACATTACAGATTTAATAGATATTAAAATAAAATGCTTAAACTTGTTTGAAATGCCATTGAATTATAATAAATAAAAAGCAATGAAAAGGAAAAACGGTAACAAACTAATGAGTGCTTTCTTTATGATGAACTTTGAGTTCATGAAATAAATATAAAACTAAGATATTATATAAGTACGTAAGATTACATTTAATTTAATACTTTAATGTTTAATAAGTTGAAAGGCAAAGAACAAACACTGTGGCAAGTTAAAAAATAAACAAAATTACGAGTGACCTAAAACTTAAGTTGAGTTCAGAGTTAAGGTCCATCTGTATGCAAAATTGCAAATGAACTTGCTGCCTTTGGAAATTAATTTGAAAGTTGAACAATTTATTCATAGTGTCTTAAATTATAATAAGTTATAACAGTATATCTTTTGCTCGTTTTAACCGACTTGAAAGGGGACACTTCATAAATGTCGATTGTATAGTTCAACACGCTGTCAAAAATGTCAAAGTTTAGGAGTAAAACTTGTTTATCACTGAAACTGTTTGTTATTTCATGTTTTGTTCAGATAATACTTAAATATTCTTTAATATATCAATAAAAACATTTTTCGAATTTTATACATTGTTTTAGATTATTTTTTAGATACAAGAAGATCGTTTAACGACTAGCTTTAAGGACGTGTCTTTAGAGCGTCCCCCGAGTGTAATAGAAGTTTAAATTGTCCAAGTTTTATGTTAAGCACAAGAGGTATGGTTAAACTTTGTGTCACTATTTGTGAACATTATAATATACAATGCGAAATATGAAATGTTTCATTGTTTCTAGCTTTTATGATTATAAAGAATGTATTGTTATTGTTAACAGTTCTAATATTGTCTTACAACGCAATTAATTACTTAGGTAGAGAGCCTGGATCCATGTCCAGCTGATTACCAAATAAAACTAGTTGCCGATACCGTTGGTTAGGTCCTTACCTAGGTTAAAGACCTAAATCAGTACGGGTGCAAGTTTCTACGAAATACGTTTAGCATCTGTATTAAACAACGTCATTTTAAATAAAGAACATACCAAAAAGGTTTTATTCTACTCGGCCACGTGCAATTATAATTCCTTTTATGATCTTATTTCAGACATCGCGCAGAACTAACTTGTTTACAATTTGGCACGTGCTTCAAATAAACGCTATTAGTCACGAGTGACTCAACCAACACGAAATTTATCACCGTTTATCTTAAGCCATATCCGCTATTCTACAGTTATTTGTTAATTAATAGTAAAAGTTCTGATGAAATTTATTGGTACAAGAGAATGTTTGATGCTATAATATAACGTAGTAGACAATACGCGATTGACTAATTAACATAAACAACAGACTATTGAAATCTAAAATCTATTAATCAACAATAGAGTTTTGTTAGACATCTCAGTCTAACATATTTATAAAAGAGAATTTTCAAGTAAATACGTACATAGGGAATTTTTAATGAAATTAGCGTCGCTTTCCACTCAATAATGCACTAATGAGTCATTACGGCAATCCACCTGCTCTAACACAATCGATCATTCTTTATGCAAAGCTGTCTCATGTACCGACAGCGCATCATTCATTGTTATGAAAATACTCTTGTAACTACCGTTCTCAGATAAAATTTCACACACTAAAGGTGTATCGTAAATTTTATTTATTTACTTGTAATTGTTCTTAAGCAGCTCTTATAAATCCCAAGATATCGTTGATTAAGTGTTTAACGATAAGAGTTGATTAATGCCAAAATATCACCAGGTATTTTCGTCATTATCAATCCAAAGGCTAACACAAGGGGATTAAAACCTTACTATTATTTCCTTTACACATGTTTCTCATCGAGGCATACACTTTTAATGGTCAGCTACATTCAATACCAATGAAATACAATGCTAGACAACTTCCATGATTAAATCAATAAATAAACAGTTGTAATGCGCAGTAAGCGGAGATGAGCCGAAGCGCGAACTAAAACTCATCAAATACACTAACACGCTTATTCTGCTGACCGCACCTCATTAATTACTACAACACACACGTGTGTGGTCTAAATTACAAGGGGCAGCTAAATATTACTTAGCTAGCTTCTATTGAATTTCATATTTCTTTGATCATAAAATTACATATGTAATTTGACATCTATTATTAAATTTAGGGCTAAAAAAACTCAGAATACAAATAACAAGTTACATTTTAAGCAAATATATTATAAAAAAATTGATAACTTAAATACATTACGAGCTGCATTTTGACTTGAAGACTTGCTCTGTTGTCAAGGAACTGCTTAACAGGCACTATACAACTACTACACTTAGTAACTAACACCTATTTAGATGTCTTATTAGCCCTTGTAAGACCCAAGGTTATAAAGAGAACAAAAACAAAGTTGGAAGTTGAACCTTGAATAATATTATTTATGTCTTTTAGAAGTCGTAACCTTTTAAAAATAATTTCTTCTATGTATGTTTTTACCTATATTTTCTATACTTAACTCGCTTTCACGTATTTCTTGGTCCGCTGCAAATCCGTGACTCAGAAAATACGTAGCCATCAAAAAGCCCTTTACTAAAATGTGGTGCAAACATAGTCAATATTTGCACATTTGCTCAGCGAATGCATTGTAGTGCATTTTAAAGTAATTGGGACAAGGGTGGATGCACCTTTATCAACAATTTTTCTTTGTTCCGTCGTGAATAACATGTCACTGGCAAACATACTGAAGTCTTTGTTTGATCAAGGTTACTTTCACAATGTACTAAAAGCGCGTTTTTTCAAGAAAAACATGTGGAAATGTATGCCTAAGACCGTCCGGGGAGCATTGGTTACGTACATGTCACAATATAAATGGTATGAAAATATAAACGTCACCATATAACGTTGAACTTTTTAGGTGAAATTTCCTTTACTTAAATTCTATAGAAAGCTAAATTAATTCAACAACCGATGCATCTATGTAATTTATAAGAAACTAGCTGATCCTGCAAACGTTGTTTTGTCGTAAATGTGATTTCTAGAAATCAGTTTTTTAATCAAAATAATTATCGGCTTTAAGTTTGCGGGGTTTGTCGTTTGTCGGTTTACCATAGCAGTGCCACCTATTGATTACTTTTTCAATCCAGTCGAAAAGTATCGACATCTGTTAGAATCTTTTGGAGTTAACAGATAATTGTGACTGTCAGTTTTTTCTAGACAAATAATTTGCAATGAAATAAAATTAAGATTATAATTAATAATTTTTATTTTAGATCTAAGCTATCCTATCTTTTAAGTTGGACCGGACTGCTCACGGTGTGCCAATTTAATTGAAAATCGGTTAAGTAGTTTAGGAGTCCATTGCGACAAACATCGTGACAGTATATTGTCTATTTATTTTTTTTAAAAAATCAGGTCAATCAATCAATTCAACAAAATTCTATAAAGTACATTAATTTGTTTAAGGGTGACCTCTTACTCAATACTTGTCTATCAGGTTGCTCCAAATAATCTTTGAATATATTGCAGGCTTACCCATGCAAGCCATAAACTGTAAAAACACGATTACATAGCAATACACAAATAAACACAAAGAATAATTTTGTCTGTGTTAATATAAGCATTTGACCTCAAAAAATGTTCCTGCGCTCAGTCGCTCTAACTAACCGTGAAATTAAACATTTTCGAAGAAACAATTTGTATGAACATTTTAATTTTCTTGTCCATGTTAACCTTTTTAACTAAATTATAGGAAACTGCGCTGTAATTATTAATCTGTTTCTTTGGAATAACAAAGGTATTATCCAATTTAGTGAACTCTAACCCCATTATTTATGAAACAAACATAGGTCCAATTGCACCGGTGCACCTTTAATTAAAGACAATTTGACAACTCAGGACGCTGCCATAGACCTAAAAGAAATTATGTTTGTGTTTACTGAATGTATTTCTTTTCAATTTTTTATATGCGGTTACTTTATCTTCGCTTTTTTATTCATGCTGTGTATGTGTGTATACATTCCATTCCATTCTACGTCCATTTAATTTAGTAATATAATTAATGTTGTCGCCATCTTTGACTGTCTAATTTAAATATGTACCAAGTCCTATAGAAAAAGAAAAAAAATTTCTAAGTCATATAATTATAATACATACGTAATTAACTCAAGATGGTTTTACCCAACTTAATATGAATTATGATGTAATATATCATTATTTATAGCCTAGACGATTCGACACAAAAATACTATTTACCTTCCATACTATTAGAACAGAAATAAAATTATATAAAAACTAAATTTTAATGCAATATGATTAGAATACAAGAATACGGGTGATTGATTATATTGCGGAGTCGGTCGGAGTTTTTAAAAATATACAGCGATTTCTTTCCAATCAAGTCCATACATCATTCTTACCTCGGGTCTTAAATTGTGTAAAGGAAGCATAACTCGTATGCATTGAAACATTTATGTTCACCAAAAACGCTAATAATTTAAACATAAATGAAATAAATTCACTGTCTCTGACCGCCGCGACGCAAACATTCATCAACTTGTTACACATAAAGAGATCAAAGATTCGGATTTGAGGAATTTCTAAGGTACATGTAATGCTTCGATAATAGCAGAGACTTTTTTTGACCACTTATGAACGACCTCTTCTGAAATCATTTTTTGCCATTAATTACGTAATTAATTTAAATTTTTATTTTTTACTGATTCTCACGCAATAAAACCCTTTTAATGCTATTCGGCAAACGTGGTCAGCTACTTTTTAGTTATTATTATACCAACAATTCACTTAGTGAAATGTATTGTATTTTTTATGTATTTCATCACCAAACAATTGATTTAACTTCGTTCTTAAGAAACCCATATCTTACAATTACGTACAAGCATATGTTACTTTAGATACTATATACAAGACATAAACATGCTGACACAGGCGATCTAATGTTTAAATGAATATAAGGTTTTTCTTTGAAATTCCCATACCGGCACCTCAGTTTTTTTGAATTCTCAATTCAACAAAATGACGTCAGATCATTTGTTATTTTCAAAGATGTAACAATTCTTATTATAATTCTGCAAAATTAACAAACGGTATTTTTCATTTGGGCGCGAACTTCATAAAAAACATGATTAATATTAACGGACATGGAATAATGAGTCTTTGTAAATATAAAATGTTCGAAAATCACGAATAATCCAGTGACCTACTTATTATTACAGCCGTAATAAAATCGTTCTTCTAGCTATCGCTTCTAGTGAATGAGGTAGGTGACACCGGCGAGTAATTATCCTCGAGTCAACAATAGGAAGCTGCATTTCTTGTAGAATGGGAATTGACCGACCCAGGCTTCGCAGACTGGTCCTCAGTTTTCGTTCCACGTTTTTACTCCAATGGCTATCAGTTCTTCTGGTAATCTACAAACACTAATTCAAATTTAAAAAGAAAATTTAATAAAGTTTTGATAAACTTTTTGAATTAACTTTAGATCGAAACCAATTTAAGATCACCCAAACTGACTCTTTCACCATAAAACCTCTCTTTTGTGCAAATGGTGGTGGGAACATGTATGCATGCAAGTTGACGTGTATGCCGTTGACCATACACATTTATTTATTTTCAAGCATTAGTTATTGTGTTATGATATTAGATACTTTATTGTCTGAATAAAATAAATTATTACTATCGATCCAAATATCTAAAAAGTGAGGTAGACAAAAAGTAATGATGTATATTATCAAAAAATAAAGTTTTTAATCCAAAATCACATTCACATAAATACTATTATAAAAAATAACAGAAATTAATTTAAATTGTATTCAAATGAGTTTAGTAATACTCATAATAAATTAAAAATTAGATTTAGTTATGGGCTGTCTGTTTAGAAACATCAACACTGTCGCGTTATTTTCGAACGCAATCTATCACCATGCCAAAATTAAATTTATTTGATGCTTACAAAACATCTAATGAAAATACATTCTCCTGATTTTCACCTCTTAATGTCATCAAAAGCTACGTAAATGAAGGATATTTTCCGAAACAAATGCACCGCGATCGGATCACAATAGGCTTTCAGCCATGTTTTGTTTCATCTTTCCACGATTTCCATTTTCACGTTACCTATGAGCCACTGGCCGATAGGACGTATTTAGAACGTTTTTGGGGCCCTGAGTCCAGACTCACTTCTACTTTATACTTATAAATATCTAATAAGTCCTCATGATTCAAGTAAATATTTTTATTCTCTCTTTTAAATTTTAATATCAAGGTTTGGAGAATACATTTTTGTGTATTCTTTACTGTTTCGCAACAAACTACGGATATTACACTTTGAATATAATGGAGATTAATAATATCATATGATCAGAATAACATTTTAGTATTCACATTTTTATAATTAATAGAACTGTTATTTAAATAAAGAGAATAATAATAAGATAATTCAGTGTTTTGTAGGTCAAATGACATAAAATATATTCTATGCGATTGGATTGGATTGCGCTTTATTTTATATTATATTGAGTTATAAACAAATATTTTAGAGCCCCGTGTGAGTGTATCAAATACGTCCCCCTCCCAAATCCTGAAAGTGGATGGAATTGAGTGCCTTTTAGCCTTCGCAAGTGGGCTTATTATTCTGTAGCACTGGAATTAACTCTACGCCAACTTTGTAGGCTTCGGTTCGATTGTGATACATTGCATATTGCATTTCTGTTTTTTTCATCATTGTTATGTGTATATAATTGTTTTAATCATATACTTAGGCAGTCAATTAATCGCTTTATCTGTTGTAAGTAAAAATTAAATATTACTCATTATTTATAACTTATATTTCTGGATTTAATAATCAGTCGGACATACATTAAAGAAATCAAAGTGTTTGACTTCAAAAAGAGGGAACAATAACAAACCTCATGCCAGTTTGCCCTCAGTTCTATACTGTTATTAACGAGTTAATTACACCTATATTTGAATAACATGGAAAAACGTATAAATGAGATATAGATCATATAATATAGCAAACAAGATATAGCAGACAGTTGGACTGAAGATTTACTTGCAACCACTACATGGAGTTAAGTGGATTATAATATTGAACTGGCAAACTGAGGCTGGAGCTAATGTAAATTGTTTAATAAACATTTTCTTTGCCAGACTGTAATCTGCTTGTCTATTATCTGGCAACGTTCTCAAATTCTTATCTCTGTTGTAGTATTTTTATTTGTAACTTTATGTACGTGCAAAAGGTCAACACAGACAATTTAACTAAGTTTCTTGGGGATAAAAATGAATAACGAATGAACAAGTTTGACAAAATCAAACACGCAAAAAATATCTTGAATGTTTTTGTTTTTTGGATTAAGAACCAAATCTCTGCCTCTAATAATCAATGTCTTTGCCGCGCACCAACAAGATATATTCAAGAAAAGAGTGTACCATTACTTGTAAGGTCGGCAACGCACTTGAGAGCCTTCTTGCAGTGTTTCATAAAACATTATTCGAACGTAAGAAATAATCACACTCCGAGTTATAGTATAGACGACTTTGGGTTGGACTGTAAATATATATTTTGGCTGAAAGAGCTTAAAGAAGAGAAGGGTCTCTTATTTTAAAAAAATATTAAAGAGACGTTTATTTTATCTTCCATAAAATCCCTAAGCTGGATTCGCTTAATTTAAACTGGTACTCAAACTCAACAGTATATTTTAATTTTTCTACGCCAGCTCGAAGCCATAGTTGATTAGAAAAAATTGTCTGTACTTGGTATTTAGGCACAATTTTCATAACTACCGTTAATGAGAGACAGCAAGTGACATTATCGCTTTAATTAAAAAGAGTACCACAATGTTTCGATAAAAAGCTGATAAAATATGTTTGCAAGCCGGTGTTTACCGCCTACCGCCTAGTCGTGTGGTGCATTCAACCAATTTATACATTTACCTTCATATACACCTCATACGATACGATTATATATTATATATACTTACGTCGATGCACATAAGATGACCATAGAGGCGCAATAAGCAGCATCGATAGCTTAGTTTTGTATCTGCAAAAAATAATTACATAATCTATTAAAACAATAACACTTAACTAATTTTAATAAACAAAGAAATAAGTTAGATTGTTAATCAACTAATCAACAATTCAATTGACGGTGGACTGAAGTTCTTTGAGTGTTTTGGTGTGCATAACAAAGAAAAATAAAATGTATTCGGTATTTTATAGGTTCTAAAGTCTTGGGTGTAGTTTTCCAGCATTAGCAATATCATGAATGTGTGTTATATCTTTGCTTTTACTTAAATCGTATCGTAAATTCTAAAAGCCGTTGGTTGGCGGTATGAATTTATTATTAATACGTCGCGACTCGTCACGCTAGAGTTTTTACACTTAATGTGTACCTGCGCCCGGGAAACTTTTATCTGAAAAGGAAATGACAATTTATTGCTTTCTATTTGATTTAAGCCCTTTTAAGCCTATATTATTTAAACGTTAACCAAGACTTTTAATAGGGCTTTTGAAGCATAATACGATACAGCGGTGGAGCAAAATATGCAATAATACAAAATAGTAAAATTATGTTAAAATTTGCAGCATTATATGTGTCATTTGATTTGCTAGTCTTTGGTTAAGGATATAATAAATTTACCTTAACTTAACAGGTATCTATCAATAAAACAGAACGCAAAAATATATTCTTGAAATTTCGCTATTAGCTGTGTAATCTTGAATTTTCTAAAACCCTTTATACTTATATTTATTAATTAGCGCCTGTGCAAATTGTATAGCAATAGTTTGTACTTGTATGTTGCTATTTGGTCCTTACGACTTGAGACTAATTAGAACAAAACAAAACAGAGAAGTTTTTCAATAATTTTTTCCCGAACTTTTTAAAAGGAAAGGGGGCAAAGGGGGGGGAAAAAAAAAGGGGGCCCCCCCCCCCCCCGGGGGGGGAAACGCCCCAATGCCCTTTTAACTGCATGGTACTCTTCTCTAGAGGCCCCAAAGTCGTATAGATTCGGAAATATTGGTAGCTTGTTATGTTGTGTTGCGTGGCAGAAACCGCTTCTTAAGCGCTCTGTTGTGAATCGCCATTTCATATAATTCACTTATGGAACGCTTTAACAATAATATTCGAAATGATATTGAAATAAAATATTGAAAAATATTACAATATTTTTATAGTAATACAATGTTCTAAGATTTATTATTATGGATAATATTAAATAAGCCGTACTAATGTAATCCTTAATTTGTTTTTTTTTCTAGTAGGTAGGTAGGCTGGTAAAGCCACACCGCTTTTCAGGAATGTTGAATTATCCATGGTATATTTCTATCTATCTTATCTATTTTTACATCCTTAGTTTTTACAGCATATGTCTAGCTATATGTCCTCTGTAATTCGTGCTCTGACCATTTTCAAGACCATTGTTAATTTTTACTTAGTTTACCACGTAAAATTACTTTAAATTTCACTAATATATTAATATATGTTATTATATTTTAAAATTCGGAGGTTTTACTCTTTTTTACAGACAATCATGAATACTGAAATATATATCCAATTCGTAAACCCTTTCATTACCCTGTGATTTCAGAAGTCAGTTATTCATCATTCATAAGTTGCCTATAATAATTATATTAAAGGACTAAAAATGGAAATCTTAGGTTCTGAATGAATCGAATCCGATTGGACCGAACAGGCAACCATATACAGCATACAATCGTGAAAACTTGCTTAGTATGACAGCCAAATTTCTAGAAGTATTTCTTTTCAGAGGAATGCAGGAATATCACAAACATCCACCATAGTTATAACGAATTTTTGTTACAATAAAACCTTTCATCGCCACCAGTGATAAGTATGAGGAATTCTAAGTGTATGGATAGCGATGGATGTAGGCAATGTAACAATTTCGCTATAACTTGATTACCACTAATGAAAAAAGCAAGTTACGTGAAAGTTTTTCAACAGAAATAGCATTCGTTAAGGAATAGATATTGAACGTACCATCAGCAAATATACGTCTTGCCATTGGCTACTCTGCCACGTGGATTTGTCAGTGTACCAGCACTGAGTGCGCTTGGTACTGTCGGCAAAATACATTTTAAAACACAGATAGTACCTACTGTTATGATATAAAAACGGCTCTTGAAATTTTTTTTTATTAAAAATTAATTTATACTTTTGAATAATTTTTGGAAATTTTTATTACATACCGATTTCTTTTGAGACTTTATACAAGTCTACAACTACTCAGTTGAAAGACTTATATTATTATAAGTTCTGTTACACCAATTTCATAACACTATTACCCCAATTTCAACTTCAATTTCTATTGAAGAAGTAAACTGAAAGTTAAATAAAGTTGAAGTAAATGAATTAAAATTGGTGGCACTTAGATCAGTATACTGAGTATGGACAAAGTTAAGTTTTCCTTTTTACGAGTAAATGTCTACATCGCAAAATTATAAAACATAGCCTTATTGTTTATTATCTTAGGATTTGTTCACTGTATTTGTATACTTTTATTATTTAATTATATGTTTTTTATTGATAAATTAAGTATTTTAGAACATTCATAGTACATAATAATTATCATAAGAATGGACATTTAGAGTCTACTAAGTTCACCATATTACATATTTTTTTTATTATTTTATTTTATAATATTGTCGTATATTACTAGAAGTATTGATGAAACTTTATTATAAACCTTATAGTACTAGATTATATTTTTTAAATTGCGCCACTGCCTTGTTCTCCACGTTTTAGAAAATTCTCACATAAAGTTACGTCATAAAGCACATAAAGTTCTTCACAGCTTCATAAATTATAAAATATGCAAATCAAAAAATACTCACAGAACAACGCTCTAGAGATCAAAAAGGCTTCACGCTCTATCGCTTCTTCAAACTCTTAATATGTGTTATCTACTGTAATGTAACTTGCCATTATAAGTCACTAAACATTAGAAAATTGTAAATTGTCGTTGCGTTTAGTACAAAGAGCTCGCTCGGTTGCCAGATCCCTTTCGGGCAGGAAATTGAGTGAATGTTTTCCAATTTAATCGCATCTGTGTTGATACTTTACGGTACTATGTAGTCTCCAGCCAGAACGTGGACCGAATCCGAATATACCCTCCGTTTTATTATTTTAATTTTAAATAAATATTGATACTGAAACGTATTTTTACGGTTTTGTTCAAATTTGCTTTGGAAGCGAGAATTAGGTTTGGAAGATATACTTTTATGACGTGACCCAACTGTATTTCTTTCGAATTTTCTTGATTTTCACTTTGTTTTAGGGTGACTTTGTAATCTGGATAATCAGTGATGTTGTTTGTCTAGCGAATGCTTTTGTAAGTTAATATTTTATGTTAAAAATAATATGTGTTTGTAGCTCTTACAAATAAAAGATAGTTATCAGTGAATATATTGCAACTAAGCATGCGATACGTCGAGAATCATATTTAAAGGTATAATGTATAATTGATATATAAGTTGCATATTGGATTAAACATTTTAAACATTAATCAGCGCTAGAACGAATTATATAAAATTCATAATTTGTATAATATTGAATTTTTTTTGTGAAATTTGTTGTGAATGAAAAAAAATTAAGCCCTCCAAATCCGTGTGATCGTAATTTTAAAATGTTATTTAACGTTAAATGAAACACAAGTAAACACAAAAAAAACCTCTAAAAATCCCCTTTAAATTTTGCCCACCCCATTTAAGAGCTATTTATGAGTTACCCATAGTCACTATTCATTTTCCATAAAAAACTTAAAAATCTTTTGAAACGTCGCTCTCATTATGAATTAATAAAAAACCCTGGAGTCTAGCGAAAAAGTTAATTATGAACGTCGTGGAAGAGTTAATTACTAGCTAATATGCGACGTTGAGTGGACGGGCTGGCAACACTGCGGGGAAAAAGAAAAAGAGCTTTCAATCTTACCACAGACTATGTACCTTTATATTTTAAACAAAAGTTTCAGAATGCTCATGTGTGAAATATATTCTGAAGATTTCGATATACGCACTGTATATAAACCATTTTTATTTCGTTGAGTGGCCTGTGCATGCAACCTTCCAGTCGTGCGTTCGTTTCATGGCTATATCCTAAGGTATTTTTCTAATTCTATTTTATTTCTATAATGATATCCAATATTCGGGACTATTCGGCGTAGGCCAAGCCTGCTGTTATTTCTATCAGACGTTTAAATTCTAAAGCTATCTGCATTAAAAGATAAATTACATCTAGCCTTTAACACTTCGTTATCAAATTAGCACTAGACCTGTCTAGTATACATTAATATGTATATATAAGGACTAGTTCATGGGCTAATAGAGACATTGGGTGAAGTCTCTGGTCCTACCTGCATACATTAACGTAACTTGGTGTGTGTATACGAATTGGTGGCAGCCAAAAATGTGTCTTTGCATTCGTAACTTAGTATAGTTGGAAGGGAATTGTTAGCAGCGGTATTATTCGTATGAATAATTTAGCGGAATGGCAGCCGCGTACCGAGTTAATTTCTAGCTGAACACGGACTAATATTCGATTTATATCGAGTTGATACAACTTTTTAAGATGTATTCGTTTATTTATATAAATGGTTTTTGGTTTATACCATAGGTTCCGAACTGCTTGAGTTATATATCGGATTTATTACAGCGCAATGTAGCTTTTAAAATGTTAAAACAATTAAATAAAAACAAACCCCCACCGATATATAACGAGATTTTTATGATGTAATAACGGATACACATAACGGAATATAATCGAAATATAAAATAGACATTTAAAATTGATTCAGATTGACGTGCAGCTGCTTATATATGAAATAATACCCGCTGTATGTAACCGGGCCATGGCCAAAAACCAGTTATAATAATATAATGTTTACGGCGAAAGAATGCGTAGTTACATTGTACCCAGACTTGTAAACTCACTGCCAACTGATCTTTGTCAAAAATTAACCCTAACAAATTATAAACTTAAACTAAAATCATACTTTTTTGAAAAACTTGTATTGCTGTATAACTAGGTTAGGTTTTATAATAATATATAAATTATGTAAGTTACAGTATCACTTTAAACCCCTTCAGGGTTTACTTTACTGTAACCTAGCTTATTATAATTGTCTATATTTATTTATAATAATAAAAAAAAATTGTATAATTGCCAACTAATTAGTTCGACAACCCAACAGCTCTATATAATATAAGCACATTTACCAGAAAGTGTACACGGGAAGCATAACAGGCGTAGAACAACAATATTTCAAGAAAACTGCACTTGCTACTTCGATGTTGGATAATCGCGTGCCTGCTTCGCTGAGGATTGTTTGTGAACTACTCAGATACTAACTCGAGTTGTTTAAATCACGTTTCGTCTTTATTTTTTCACCGATTCCGTGTTCAAATTCCAATTTCAATTTTTATCCTACGTGAGTGTTATTATAAATTTTCACGTAACGGCAAGTCATTGTTAAAATTTGCTGCTCGCTTTCCTATAAAAAATAAATAAAATATAACACAACCTTGCTTCCTAATACTAGATTTAGAACATATTCAAATTGGGCGAAACTACGTAACATAAGCCTTGGTAGACGTTATCATCTCGTTACTTCTGTCTGCTTCTGGATTGAGAAAGTATAAGCTTATATAGTACCTTCAGCCGACTTCTAACTCTTGCAATGAGTAAAACATACATTTTCCATCCCCAGCAATACATTGTCATAAGCGCAAAACAGCGTGTACATTCGCAGTACAAAATAGCAAGAATAAAATTCAGTACCTTAACAGTCTCTAAGAAAGGTAGACACATAAATCGAGTCGGTATGATTTAACTACTTTTAGCACCTCGCTCCTACACTTTTATATATTCCAGCATTATCTTATGGTACAGTCGGGTGGTAAAATATTTTAGATTTTTGTGACGTTTGTTCACGACGCGTATAGGAAAGTTTTTTCTAATGCCTTATCTCTTTACCGCAAAAAACGGAAACAATACAAGAACACACATATTAAATAAATGTAAAACACATACATTATATGCTCATTATGTTTGTCGAGCGGCGATTAATTTCCGTTTGAGATCATCACTTTAATATCCCAGAATTAGATAGCGCGAATTACCTACTGTCAGGTAATGTTTTGTAGTTAGTTTGCCATTTTAGAATTGACTACCATCGTACAGCATTAATCCTACAGATTATTAGAGATTTTCTATGCCCGCTTGTTTACGCGATAGTACATCTGCATATATTTGCCATATTTTCTTCGGACACACATTACGTCCCCAGAACGTATAATATTACGATAACTAACGTCCAGGCTATAATCTAAGATCAAATCTGAATAAATTCGGCGCTCCCAGCCTCTATGATTTATTTTATACATATCAAACACCTATATAGGCATACAAAACTAATAATAAATAAAGCAGAGTTGTAACTATGATAAAAATAGTTAACAATAAAATCTCTTGGGAAGAATCTTCGTAACAAGTTTACGAATCGTCTTCTTTGTATTTGAAGCCTCTCTCAGTTCTCTTCAGGTTGAAATTTATTGGCGTTGGTCACCTTCCTAGGGTCTATCTAAACAGCTAGAACATTCCAGGCTAGGCATGGATCTCACGAATTGTTTACGTAACTTAAATAACATACTATCATATAAAACCAGGACATAAATAACATTGTATTTCGGAGTATGTAACAAAGCGAAATTGTGACCTAAGTGTAAGATGAGACTGGCAGTAACCACTCTGTTTATCTGAATTATGAACCATTACTGCCCTAATTGGGCCCCGGATAGGATTACCGGTTTAATTATATCTGAATATAAGCCGCTTATCATTTAGAATGTATCGCATTTCTTAGTTTGGTCCAATTCTGCGAAATATCGATTCATAGTAATACGAAGTTCATGAGAGGATAGTTACAAATATTATTTGAATTATATTTATAAAAGTAATTGTTTAGTTCATTTTGTTTTTAAATTTATCTCAGTGATAATCAGTGATAATCATATTCGTCACGACAATGCAACCGTAATGGTAACAGGTTTGACTAGAAAAACGGGCAACAAAATAGACTTTTTAAAAGAAATGACATGTAATATTATCCTAATAAATATATCTTTAAAATCACTTTGAGTTGAATTGATCATAAAAAAATACTATGAAAATAATTATATAATATAATTAAATGAAATTAAGCCAAACTGTATTAATGTATATTGAAATAATAATTTATGTTTCAATTAATAGTCTCATAAGTGCTCATGATCCCCAATCCATAACTGTTTGAATTAATTATTTCTACCAATATTGAATAACAGACAGAGATCGGGGGTAATGCATGGGAAACTCCAGGTAAAGAAGATTTGGATATACTACATTTTAACATAAATGTAATCTAATAAAGTCGAGAATCACATATTGAAATAAAATAGTCAATATTGACACAACATAGACAATGACAATAAATATCCTTAATATTTTGTAATATGCATTGCATGGTGTGCGCGCCTTTTATAAAGGCCGCACTTTATATTTAGAAAGTGATTTGTGTCTTTTTCGCTTTTCTTATGTGTGTCCTTGTTGGCGCGGCTTTATAAATAAATAAATAAATGGCAACTTTGTGATAGTTTCAAATCAGTCTCCTACCAGTCTGACCTTGGCCACGGTTGCCGAAGGGCATCCAAAACGTCGCCAAAAACAATATTAATAAATACGCAATATTTTATTTAATGTAATCTATTTGTATTGCTAGATAATTTTTTTAATATTTTTAGGTCCCTCTTATTTTATTTCCTATATTATCACAAAAATCATCTCCGTATATCTCACAAGATTTGAGTGTTGAGTAAGCGTATAAGAATGAATTCGAAGTAGATTTGCTGAGCGTTAGATATCGTAGCGTTGTCGTCGCTAGCGATCCAATTTCCTCTCAAATATTATTTATTTTGAATATATTTTACAATTTCTGCGGCTTATATTAAATAAATCTTCATATATACGAAATCATGGATTAAAGGTATCTAAGTGCTTTTAGAGCTTCGAAGCGTTGATAAATTTGTGTTTGAAAATTGTTTTGATAGAAAAATTTAGTTGAGTCGCATAAAAAGGCAAGATTGCTACATTAGCCTGTCTCGTCCCTAATTTCTGAAGATCAGTTCGTATACGCCAGTTCTCCACGATCTTGTCAACTGCAGTAGAGTAGAAAATCTTTGGGTTTAGCTTAACCACCATATAGTGTTTCTTAAGTAGATCTCGTATTTAAAAAATCAACAATGTAAAGCTCAGGAGGCAGCTTTGAATTCCTGAGCTGTAGAAATATTACAATTTTTTTAGTTAGAATTGTTTTGATGTTGTGTATTTTTGTAACTGCGCAATATTATTAGGTGTTAGTTACAGTTTTGTAGTAACAGTATGAGGGCAAAAAAGAGAATATTAATTATTTTGTAAGATCTGAAGTTGCTTTTGTTTAGCACTTGATGAGCTAAATTTATGCTCAAAAATATAGTTAAAATAGACAATGCAATTAAATAATTGGCAACACAGTGAATAACCCAGATGAGGGCAACCCCCGCGGCTCTGATCCAATCGAATACGAGCGATTAAACAATGGTTAAATTATGACAATAACTCGATAAAAGTAATGCTGACAGAGTTATTTAATTAGTTGTGGCTTAATTTAATTCGGAATATCGTTTGTGAAATGAACCGGTAAATCAGTTGTGCAAGCTAAACTTGAATTAAATTAAATTTGATCATTTTAAAAGTATTTCAATCAATTTTATATTTTCACTATCCGTCGTGTGTATTTTTAACTATTGATTCTTTGAAATTCGTTTGCTATTAGTAATGTCAATGAACAGTTCATACTTTATTATTACAAAGATTCATTGAATACTGAAATACCAAATACAGAGAAGTCATTTTTCAGTTGGATATTCCATATATCTTTTAAAGAACAAAGCATTCGTAACAGTGGTATATGTGTGCTTAATAATCGTTAAAGTCAATACAAGACTCAATAAGGAGAATATGAAGCAATACAATAAACAATAAATCTGCAAGTCGCTGCAGTCTAGTCGCATTATATTGGGACGTGACCACACCGTTGTTTATAACAATAATCACTGTAACTCACTTTAATCGTTTTGATAGTATTAGTTTGCTCAACCAGCTGTGAAAACTTCTCGCTTATTTTACAAACTTTGATGGCGCTCCGTGCTTTTAAGTATAATTTTAATAATTTCGTTCTTTTTTTCGGCGATATAGGTCGTTTTATCGGTTAAACTGTGTCTAGATTGCTTAATTAAACTGAAAACATTTGAACGATCAATTAAACTCATTTGTGTATAGCTGTGTTATGCTCCGGAACTAGTTGACAAATATAATTTGAAATTTGTTTAAGATTATTTTTTATATAGGAAAGGGGTAAGTTAGGGAACTAGTAGTAAGTAATACACATGATGTTATGTTGACTTTATTTATACACAAACTATACATATCTATGAAGTTTAACATTAACATTGTATACCAAAAGGCGGCTGGCGTATCTTTTTGCAGGCAAACCCGAAGAGCTGTCTACGTATATTTTCAGCCAGTCCAGTACCATATACATTCCATTTAATATTGCTGTCCAAAAAGCACCGTGCGTTTATAAAAAGCTATATAAATAAACTACTTACTAAAAAATAAAAATGTATGTGACCTCACCGCCATTAGACACACTGTATAGTCGGCGGTGTCAAGGGAGATCTATTAACACAGATTTGTGGTATAGAGCGATCAATAGATAATTATATTTGCCCGTCTAAGTGCCGTCAGACCTTCGAAGAGTACAACAGTACTACGAGCAAATGTTGTTTCAAATTCATTTGCGTTTGACAGCTCGCTAAACTCTCTGTTCAACTTGGGCTTACAGTGACCAAAATGCTGGGTGCATTGATGTGTTTAAAGGAGTTTTTAGATTTATTAAAGGAGTTAGTTGATTTATTTAAAACTTGACAATTAAGTCACCAAGTTATAAAGTATAAAAAATATTTTATACTTATAACTTCTGAAAGCTGTAACTTACATAATCACCGTGTCGAGTGATCCAAAATTGCATCTGTTTTAATTTTCGGTGTTAACTTCGTAAGTTTGGAGGTGATGATGTTTTGCCCGAAAAAAAAAAAAAAAACACAAAACCCCCCCCAAAACCCTTTTTCGGTGTTTAAAAAAACCCCCCCCCCCCTTTTCTTTAGATTTTAATAAATTATATTTTTAAATAAATTTAATTACTAAGTTAAACATATTTAACATTCAATCACGTAACGCAATGTCTCTTACAAAGATCATGTATTTCACAAACTAAAATTCAGTTAAGTTGAGCTCTGATTTTCGTCCAATATTCGGTTCATTGGTCGCGTAATGGCAACGTGAGATGTCTTGGGATACTGGTCGTTCCTACTGAAATAGACTTCAAAACAAAGCACGGATTGTAAGAAGATCCCGCGGGGTCCTGTACCTTGCATTCGCTTTACCGAATTACTGAAATTTCATTCAGCTTGCGGACTGAGAACAGATATACGAACAATTGGATAAGATATAAAAGGACGTATTTTGGTATTTTTTGTTTCATAATTGTAGAGGTAGTGCGCTGACATGTTAATTAATGTTCAAACAATTCGTATGTTACATATTTTGTATAGGCACCGAAGATACTTAGACAGAAACCAATATGGTTTCATTCTCTTAAACTAAAATGACCGCTTATTAATGTCACTTACGGACGGATATTAAACATCAGAATTAATCAAGTTCAAAACAACTTCAGAATTTTTACGAAAAAGCTCCAAAATCCCCTTTTAAAGTGCCCCCCCCCCCTTCCCCCCCCACCCCCCCCCCCTTCCCCCCCCCCCCCTTCCCCGGGCCCCCCCCTTTTTTTTTTCTTTAAATTCAAAAACTGAAATATCATAACAAAAGCGGTAAGCCGACTTAAAAATTCAAAGCTTGCGTATTAGTTAGCCAATTATCATTGCAAATGGAGACCTCGCAATTATTTTCCACATTCTATTCAGTCGGAGTTCACAAAAAGCTAGTTACATGCAATGATTACGTTTATTTAATAATATAATGTCATCTGTCAAAGAGGCTCCGGCTGAGGGCCGGAGGGCACGCACTCCGCATTCTAAGGAATAATTCATAATATTTATTTCATTTGAAGAGCTACGGCAGCTGTAATTGTACATTCTGGAAAGTATCATTATGATAACTACAAATGTATAAAAATTGCCGTTTACTTTACAGGCTAATAATATTTAGTCTTTAAACCCAAAATCTTCAAGCACCGTCCACTATGTAATCAATGACTAATCAATGCGCGCTGTAATAAATAAAATTGTATTTGTTATCGTTTGAGAGAATCAATGCCAAAAATATATACAACGTATGTACAGTATTTAAACGCAATGTAAATAAACCTTGTATTTACATAAACCAAACATTATAAACAGGACCCAAGTACAACCCCATTAGCCCGTGGCAATCTAGGTGACCTAGGGTTAATTAAGCCCCAGCATGCTTTGATATTTGCTTCAAAAACGGGTTAAGTATTAAAAAGGGCGTTTGTTTGCGACGACCATTGTAGGCCCTTTGATGAATATGGTTAATATTCTTTGTTGGAGTTTTAATTGTATGTACTTTATACAACCTTATATGAGATCAAACACCATTGCACATGTCACCGTATTATTTAAATAGATATCACTAAAAAGTGCAAAATTAAGCAATTTAGATTTACATTATTCCCGTGGTCTTTTTAAAGTTTAAGTCTTTAATATTTTTTGTAAGTTGTTTTATAATGACATTTTCTCAAAGTTTTCCGAAGACTTCCATCACTTAAACAAACATTAACAATGTTCTGATTCAAACATATACCAATAAACATAGGTATATTAAATATAGGACTGTGCAATAAAGATAGGACTGTAGATCGGATTGATAGTACACCGTATTACCAATTTAAGTTTATTACATACCACATCCATGAATTCCAATGTCATTTGTACAGGAATTTAGACAGGTTTATAAAACCAGAACGTTGAAAAGAGCTTAGCGGTCGCTCAGCACGGACTGAGCGTTGGGCGTAGCGCCGAGTGCTGGCTACTTAGTATCGAGCTGAACGTAGAAAACATCGGGACAGAGACTACAGTTGACCAGTTTTATTTTCGCTTGAAGTATGACTGCCTAATTTTATGTTACATAAGCATAGAACAGGAGGAGGTTGCTCAATTCAACCGTATATTTTTGTGTATTTTATAACCTTCATCAAAATACATTTTCATGATTTTTTGTAGGAAATCAAATATTATGGTATTGACGGTTTTCATTATTCAGAATTATTATTTTTCTACAAATTTGGCATGTATCGTGTCCTTGGTCATGTGAATGCGCATTATGCATAACAAAAGTCAAAATGATATTGACGAATAAAAGGCTAATTGGTTAGCGCAGAAATATAATATAAGGTTTTATTAGAGAGTAGAGCTTTTAACATAAATGCTCGTATGTAGAGGTATTCAGTGGAAATTGAAGTCCAACATTTTATACTTTGATATTTAAATAGAAGTATTATATATCATTTTAAAGGCTATAATAATAACAACAACCAATATTAACCTACAGGATTTATTGTCATATGTTTGAACATATGACACTTAGTTACTTCAAAATATAAAATATTTTCGTAATCGTACGTTGTTTTTTTATGACGACGGCTCAGCTTACTAGGTACATAACTGGAAACCCAAAGAATAACCCTTACACAAACAAAAACCACTGTTTAAAATTCATAAATCTAGTGCATAGGGTTTTGTAATGAATTCTAATCTAAAGTAATAATTTAAAATAATAAAAGCTCGGAGCGATAAACCTTGGCCTCGAAGCGAGGTTGCAGGATCCCGCTGCTTCGACTTACACCCTACTAAATACTTATAGCAAAGATTATTAAATAGATATGATATTACACTTTGCGAATTTATTTTCAAAATAGATGCCTTACCATACTTTCTTCTTTAGGGAATACACTAATTACAGTTTTAAATATTGAGAATTAAACGTAGACCCATGTATTGATTGATCTCTAAAAGATTGAAAGTCTATGGGATCTCTGCGGATTCGTTGGTTGGTTGGGTGATACCAAACAATCTTAATAATATTTACTCGTATAAATCTCCTGTCACGATGTTTGTTCGCGATGGACTTCTAAACTACTTAACCGATATTAAATTAAATTGGCACACCGTGAGCAGTCTGGTCCAACTTAAGAGATAGAGATAGATTATTTGTCTATAATTAATTGACAGTCATAATTGTCTGTTAACTCCAAAAGATTCTAACAGATGTCGATACTTTTCGACTGGATTGAATAAGTAATCGATAGATGACATAGTTATGGTAAACGGACAAACGTGTCATATAAAGATTATATTTATTAACCTAAATAAAGCATACTTTTATTGTTAAAAACGCTTTCGATTATAAACATATCCCCGCACACTTAAAGCTGATAACTATTTTTAATGAATTAAAAAAATGATTGCTAGAATACACATTTTGTTTGCCGGATCAGCTAGTTGTTATATAATTCTTAATCAAAAATACTACATTAAATAAGTTTTGCTTAAGAAAGTAGCAGTAATTGAACCTACACAATTATTATTTGTTATTTCCTATTATTATTTCCTAAGTTATTTCCTAAGGCAATAGTTGTCACAAAAAGCTTACATTGGGCTAAGCGACCGTATGGTGATTAGTCGTAGCACAGTATTACATTTTTAATTCCTGAGCTTAAATAATATGTCGTATCTACGTCATTACATAATGTTTGACATGACACGTGGGCGTAATGGTGGATTGCAACCTTGTATTTCAACAAGGATTTGTTCAATGCCATTCTATACAAATATATGATATTCTTGCATCTAGTCCTTGAAAAATGTTGGAAAGTAGCAGCTGTATTTTATGTGATAACATTTTTATTAGATCAAGGACTCTTGTATGAATCTCAGTTAAGATTTTATATAAATAATTTATTTCTTTTATTATTTTTATTGGACTGTCATTAACGAAAAAATGTAGTACGATATCATCTAAAAATAATATAATTCTCGGCTCATACTTGTGAAAGAAAAAGGTTGACATTTACAATTTACAATTTTGTGGTTTTTGAAATTCCCGATAAGAGGGTCGCGGATTCGATTGCCGGTAGCATCAATAAAGTGTGACGAGTATCTATAACTTGCTTAAAAAAACTTTAAATGAATATCACTTCACAATTTAATAGCTTACCTTGCTTACCTTGGTGTTGATTAGGTGATATACTGATATTACTAAATATCTCCTGAAATTATTACAACACTAAAACTAAAATAAACACAAAATTCTTGTAATTTGATGTCGTAGAGGGCGAGACTCAAAAAGAGGCATTTTCTGGGCATTTAGAAAATAACTGAAAGTGCCCAAAACATAGATCCATTAACGTAAATTCCCATCTGTCAACGCTGATTGCGTGTTTACCCTTTTACATTTCGCCTGAATATTTTCGGCAGATAATATTTCGCACAAAAACCCTCGTTCTGTCAAAACAAATGCCTTTTTTCCTCTATTTTAGCGCGAGGCCTCCATCTCATGTGCCCTCAGGTTTTTACTTCAAGTACAAATTAAAAATGGCTCGGATGGTTATTGCTTTCGATATTTCAGCGATGATATTTTAAATTAACTTTATTGAATTGTTTCATCAAAATATACCGACTGTCTTAGTAACCAAATGTTACAGCAAAATTATGTAAAGTAAAATTGAAGATTATCACTCATTTACGTCTCAATGGTTAAAACGAATGAATGTATACTCTGAAGTATTTCAATTATCTGATTGCAAATTGTACGTGTACTCTAGACCTATCTAGAAAATGACTTGAAAAACGAATTGCTAAATCCAAACAATTAAAACTATAAATATCACATTTTAATATCGCTCAGCGTCAACAGAATAGTCCCCACATGTCCCCCGCGTAACTTACACCCTTCCCTAATGAACGCGAGATTCTTTTTCGATTTTCATTCAAAACAAACTGGGGATTATTTTCGGCAGACGAGCGACGCAGGTACACTCAAATGACGCTCGCTGTATCTCCATTTATTTATTTACCGTTTACTCGTGTATGGCATTTTAATTGGAAAAAGGATTTCTAAAAGGTTATAAATTTAATATCTTCATTGACGCCATTTTGATGTCGCTTTCAAGAAATATTTAACCTATACTTAAAGTGGCGGGAATCTGCAAGGACTTGAGTATAAGAAAGTATAAATTAATTAAACTTTTCCATATTTATATTAACTATGATACTAGTATTCTGACGCGTTCAAATAAAATCGTTAATGCATTCTGAGAACCATAAAGTAATCCAACATTACTGAGTGATATTGTATTATATTAGGCTCTGGCATTGCGAATGTCCTTGGGCGGACGGTATCACTTTACATCAGGTGAGCCTCCTGCCCGTTTGCCCCCTATTTTATAAAAATAATAATATACTATATAATAGTTGCATTACATATTTTAAAATTTCGTTAAAATTTTTAAAGACAAATTTAAAACGTATCCTCCCTTGCTATGCCCTTCACCCAGACTATCCAGCAGGCTTGACCGAAATAATCTTAATGGTATTTCATCTTGCCACGAAAGGTTTAATCGTATTACTTGAACCGAGGTTTAAAAATTTCAAATTAACTCGCGTTGAACATGCGAAAATTTTCTGAAACATGCCACAAACACGAACTCAGCGTTGATACTGTTTTAAACTTAATAACATACGATAAATTATGAAATTATGCAGTATACCGTTTAGTTTTACATTTTTCTTATGAATAAAGGAAACTAAAGTATTGATGTAATCTGTTCCCTCGAATAGGCAATATCTCAATCGCTCGCTAGGGCGGTATGTTCGATTGTCTTCTGTAATCCTATTCATTTTTTCTTCGCACTTAATACCATTTTATACTTTATAAAAGCTTGTGACGTATCGACGGCTCCTATCACACCAAAAGACCTGCCTATAAATAAAATATAAGAGAAAATACAAATTGTTGTAACCAAAACGATATGGCCACGCCATTTTGTTTAAAAAATGCTGTTATGATATATAAATTATATCATTTATTTAGTAACTTTGTTTGGTTTGGTCAAAGCACGAAATCATTATTCAGAAACGCGACATCCAAAGTCAAATTACATAGGTAATGATCGCCAACCTCCAAAAGGAGACGGCACCATAAGAAGAAGAATAACTTTGTTTACTTCCTTTATTGGCGTTACAGTTGTAATACCTACATATGATTCTAAGATTTTAACACAGGGTTAAAGATAAAAATTAATCAAGCTAATCTTCTCAGTAAGTTGGATTCCTCTCAAGAACCGTTATCGCTTAGTGCCAATTAAGCAGATTGCATTTATATGGATTCCACATAAATCAGGATACCGCCGCGCTCGGGTGGATTCTAAGAGTTGGGCTGCTAAGTACGCGAGGCTCAAGTTAAATTGTGATATTTTAAATTCTTTTAATATAACTGAATCCAGGTTTCTTGACAATTGGAAAGCGACGACTCGCAAAAATCTTGAATAGTAATTCCGTTTGTGTAACCACCACCGACAAACCGATTGCACGCCACTACAATTGAATTTAAGTAACTTTTTAGGCAAAGTCTATGGTAGTTTGCCGTACATACGGCAAGGTATTTTCTTACTTATACGAAATTGGTAATAAATAATGGAATTGTCCCGCACTTCTCATGACCGCGTCGTCTCCACTGTGACATGTCAGTACGTGATTTAGTTTGTGTAATTAACGCAATTCCCTTCTTACATTTTAGGGTTTCCGGGGACACAAACATCTGGAATACCTATACATACTTCGATCGATGTTTAGGCTCATACAAATTTGGGTGGCGCTGGTATGAGCCAATATTACATATATTGGCTAAATATGTTTATTATATGAAAAACTAGAACTCATAAATCTAATATTTAAGCGTAATCATAATAAGGGAATACAAAAAATTGTTCCTTTAATTGACTTCGTCGTGAAAGAATTAAAATCGAAATCCATTTGGATTAGTAATGTTTTAGTGATTTGAACTGAAATTAATATATATATGAAATTCAACACATAATAGATGTATCGTCAGACAGTTAAAGGTTGTAAAAAGATTTTACTACACTATAAGACTACTGAACAGCTCTCGTTGTAATAAATTTTGAATGCTTGATATGCTGATTGAGAATGTTTTTATTCAGCATAAACGGATGTACTGTAGGGCATGCACGTTCTAACACTCTCTAACTGTGGCAAATTATGTTTTTAAGTATTTTATATAAGATTAGTAATAACTAAACCTACACCATCCATTGACTGTGTCAACGTTATTTACGTTACTACTCAGTCTGCTTAAAGCTCGTTTCTTTTTGGTTGATTTAATTTATTTTCCTTTTAAACTATTACTTATTAGTCTTTATGGTGGAAAATACAATTATAATACACATTATAGTACAGTAAGACAGCAAATAAAGAACGCTGCAACCTCATAAAAACCTTTTTCATACTGCCGTTTGAATATACGTTTCGTTGAAACCAATTATAATTTTCCTCAATCCAACATGAAAATAAAAAGTAAACATCGTAAAACTAATTTACTCTAATTGCAAAAAGAAAATCTTTTAACCGTAATTGTCGGACAGTTAATAAAAATAACTTATTACATATTTCCATCTCGCTCGTTAAATTGGGAAATTATCCTCGATCTCCCTTCCTCTCCCTTGGTCCTTAATTATGTCCTTAGATCCCAAAGGTAACTTAATTACACAGATTCTCAGTGAAAATAAATTTTCACGTATTTTAAACGCACTAATTAGCCCTCGTTAGGCTTTTCACAAATTTCATATGGGTCGGGTCTGTGACAGTCGTAAAAGAACTATTTATACTAGTGTTGGTACAGAATATAAATATTTAATTGTAATACAGTTAAAGCTTACAGAATTAAATAAGTTTAAATAAACTATCTAAGAATTCATTAATATGTAAATGTACATACTTTTGTATTTGAAATACAAAATTGTTAACATTATAAATGAAAATAATTAAAGCTGGCTTTTAAATATAAAAGTGTATATATAAGTACAAAAATAATGCCAGTACATCTTGAGACAAATGGTTAAGTAATAGTTATAAGCATAATATAAATGTATAATCCTTATTGTCATATTTCGAAAAATATAGTTGTGGAGCTTCCAAAAGAGGTATTTCCGAACAGATACGACTTGGGGACCTTCATGAAAAGAGCGTATAAAAAGGCGGATCTCAAAGACCGGCAACGCACTGGTGAGGGCACTGGCATTGCGAGTGTCCATGGGCGGCGGTATCACTTAACATCAGATGAGCCTCCTGCCCGTTTGACCCCTGTTTTATATAAAAAAAACTCTCTATACATTTTACATATTTAAAATAGTATGTTACCAGAAACCCAACTAGCAACGTCGATGCTACCCATTGCTGCGTGAAATGAGTTTTGAGATAGCAATATTTATTATATTTAATGAAGTTTTGAGATTGTAATAATTGTTTCTTTATTTAATAATGGGGCGTTAGTAAACTTAAAAACGAGCAGTATTATAAAACCTGGAGCTCGTATCTTAATCTGTAAATAATTGAAAAAAATATCGACCAATATTAATTCACAATTATTTAAAACGTATTAGGAACATTGAACACCAAATCATATTATTACTAATCTATTCCTTACCTTAAACAAACTGCTATTACATAGTTTCAATGTATAGAATACAACTAAAACAGTGTTATATGTCAATCTAGTTTTATTGTCAGTATAATGTTAGCTTAGTTAGAATACCTTTTAATTGCTGTACCAGCTGACGTCACATCATTATTGCTCTGAGTATTGGTACACAACATAAGTCCATAACACAGTAGCGTTTGAAATTGATTACGCCGTGTAGTAATTAAGCTATTAATTGGGATAGATGCCGGATAAACCCGGATTATGGCGGTGGATAATAGAATATGTGTCGTGTTCTACGGTTTGTCTTGTTTAGCCAGGTTAAGCGGTTAAAACAAAATTAGACTAGATTTTAGTAGTACGGTTATTCCACTCATGCTTTCTGGCAGTTTAAGTGTGTATGGGTATGACTTCTCTGACTTAGTCTCTGACCCGCTTCCCCCCTATTGTATAAAAGAAATTGTAGATCGCACGAATTCAAAGCTACGAACGGAGCTACGGAGAATGAGAAGCTGTACTGCTTTGAGTTCTATCTATTGATAGGATGGTAAGTTTATACATTACACACTTTTTAAGTTTCTTATTTTCTTGAAGAATTACGATTTCATATCATACAATGCTTGTAGAATGTAATGATTAAAGAAAATGAAACTGACTTTTATAAACTTTCCAGCGATTATCAAAAAAAATATGTAGATTAATACAAAATAAAGTCGCATTAATCAAAGAACGCGTAAAAACAAAGCAATACCATTAAGGAAGGTTGGACACGCAAGTGATTATGTAAAATGCACGAGCGCGGCATCGAATTGACGTACCGAGGCCTGTAATCCCACCCCCGAGCCGAGATTTCCCCCGAGGGTCACGTGACACGTCACTGACACGACGTACAAGACATAGACGGAACCCCCAAGTTTTGTACGCTAACATAGATTGACAGTTGCAATCGAATGTATGCTCATAGTGGAGATGTATTTTGGAAACCTTATAAGATACCTGGGTAGAAATATTTAAGAAAGGATAGAGGTCTTATAAATAAAATACACTTTTTTATAAACTTGAATTAAAAATTATATTTTATACATTGTGTAGTCGGTTTCCAATAACGTGTTTTATGTATAAGGCACGAGTAAACAGTTCATTTGAGTGATATTGCGTTAAATTTACATAATAGTGCAAGATTTCAAATATTGGGTATATAATCAGTTGTTTAAAAATTTAATTCAATTTGATTTATGATGTAGCTCTCCGTAACTGAATCGATGAATAGAACACGACGTTATTATAACGCCCACGAGTATCACAACTATAAAGATACGCTTATATTTGCGTAATTTTTAAGATCGCTTTGAGCTCTTAACATAATACCCATTATTTGAGCTCGAGTAATATTTTAAGCGTGTAAGAATGTACAGACATACAAGCGGCAGAACGCAGACTTGTGAGAAAATACACTTTGATTTGAAGGATTACTCTTTATACTTGAAAAAACTTAATGAACATGACTAATATATTTTAAAGTTCTTCTTAGATATTGACATATTTTCGGGCTCCACGGCTTCTTTCAGGTGCGAATTGTTTTTAAAACTTAAATCGTAACTTTTGTTATAATTCTCATGTAACCGTATTTTTAATTTATTTTTGCTTGTATGTTTACGTCTTGATTTTCATCCCGCTTTAATTATTCATTGTACTTATTTGTGAAACGCGTTGAAGAACGCATCTATATGTATATCTTTGATCTTTACTGTATGTGTGTAAAAAATTGATGTGTTTGTTGTGTTTCTTGAAATAAAATAAATAAATAAAATAAATAAATAACTGTATTGCATTGTTAGATACTTATCAAATTAACATACAGATTTATATTATAAGTATATTACCTAAATTCAGAACTGTGCAGCTGACAAATATAGTATGAACTTAATCCAATTAAGTGAGAACTAAAATTTATATAAACACATGTCAAAACTGGTATTTTTTTGCCTCCATTTTGGTCTCATCTCAACTTAGAGACAAGCCTCAACGAAATCGCATTGAACGTATCTCATTACCGCTCCGAGGAATGAATGAGGCCAGGGAGGCTATTACCACAACTGTAGATATATATTTAAATAATATTCTTAAACGAATAAAGATAGATCAAGACTTTTTTACATTTAATTTCTGACTAGAAATTAATTGTTATGATGCTACTCTCTTGATTCAAAGTCCAAAGATCACTTCGGGTCGCTGGGCTAGCAGATGTAATACTAGAATCATGTTTCAATAAAGATATTCTTACAATACAGCTTAAGCAAATTTAGTCTTATGACTAAACATATTGGATTATCCCACAGATGAAAAATAATGGGGAAATGTATAGCTATCATATGGATATTATTAATAACTAGGATTACAGGTCATTACGGTAATTATCGCCCAGTACAAAAAATACAATTAAAAATGACATGTTCGAAATATTGTCGAGTAGTAGAGAATAAGCGTTAGCCTCGTTCAAGGCTCAAGCCTTCCTCAAGGGACTTAGCTTGTTTATGTCTGAAGTGCAAGCCTAACGATCTCCAGAACTGGAATAAACGTGTGGATTCGTGTGTTTGCTTTTCAAACTGTACAGCCTAAATTATAGGCCTATTTAAAATCAACGTTTTATGAATTTCAACAACTGTTATTCGCGGGTCCGCTCCTAGTATAGTATAAAAAGTCATAGTATACAAAGTTTTTTCATTAATCTCTAATTAAAAGGCTAATTGAAATAAATATTATATGAGTACGATAGTTTATTAAACGAATAGAATTAGGGCAACTCTTCCAAGGTGTCGTGGTCCATTTTCATAATCACTGTATCTTCAATCTTTATGTCCATACTATCAAAGCGGAGATGATCGTGACTCGGGCCTGGTAATACTAGATTGATTCTGTTCTCATTATATTCGTCTTGTTGATCTTCAAATTTCATTTCATCGTGAGCTTCAGGAACAGAAACAGGTACTTCTCCCGCTGTCATAAAAGTCTCCAAATCTTCTTCCGAATTAATATTAGGCAGCATATACTGAGGCAGACGCTGCTTTAAACCAACGCGAGCTTTAATCCCAAACATTGCTTCGAATGCTGATTTGTCTAAACTGTCATCCGAATTCTTAGTAAATTGCACAAATCGTAGCCCCTCCGTCCATTTTTTTGTATTACCTCCTAACCAGACTTTCAACCGTTTCTTCACATCAGATATAAGCTCATATGCCTCAGTTTCTGGCCCGTGAACCATTTTCAGTTGTGGCCACGTGATATACAACTGTTTTACTATATCCTCAGCCAACTCTCTGCTAACACTGTTCTGCAGAATACAGGGTGCACCAAATATTGTAAATATATCCAAGAGAACGTCGACAATTTCTATAACGCTTCGAGTTTTCAGCGGGCGTAGCTGAACAAAGCTGGTTGCCAGATCCTGATATATAAGAATATACGTATACCCATTATCTGGTTCCATTTCAATTATTTCTACTTGACACTTTGTAGTGCAATCGTGACTGTTGGCACGCTTAGTTCTCATTGAATTACTTGGCTTTTTCTGACACGTTTCGCATAGTTCTATGTACATGTTTATCATTTCACGAGTTATGTTTTTAAAACGCGAATGCAATTCCGTTGACATTTTATTCCTACCGGCGTGACCCATCGAAATATGTGTTTCCTCTATAATTTGAAAAACCTCCTCTGTATGTACGTAAAATTTAATCAAGTCAGTTTGTTTCACAGGCACTATTAATTTTTCGATATTACCAATAGTAAGGACATCATACCTCTTTAAACGTTGGTAATCTTCAGGTTTCTTATTCGATGTTTTCTTTTTTGTCGCTTTTACTTTTTCAATAGTTTCTTGGTAAGCCTTTTTCGATAAGATCTGGGTATTTTGACCTTTCATAGACGTTAACTCACGTAATCGTGCATTAAAACGATCTTTCATATCCTTACGTTTTTGTGTGGTTTCCGCCATATTATATAAAATGAAACTCTATTTTAAAGCAATATCCTGTCTTTATCGGAGTTGCGCAGGGCGCTTACTGAGCACTGGCGTGAACGGCAAGCTGCGAGCTAGACCCCCGCGCCCCCCGTTCTTGGAATCCATTAATCACTTAGCCCGGCGGTGCGGCAACGTCGCTTGGCTTTATTCATAATGACCGGTCCGGGTCGAAATCCACTCCTATACTCGGGCGAATAGATAATTACAACCATAATTGTTTATATTGTTACATACATAATATAGTAATATTTTTTTTGTCGAATTGAGCGTCATATAGAATAATCAATTATTTTTGTAATTCCAATTAATTATTTTAGAATAAAGGTTTTCTTTTAAGTGAAAAAATTTTTTATTCTAAAAATCATACAAATTTAGATCAAATTAAATAGGTCTTAACAATAGTCACTAAATAGTAGGTTTTGGTCACGCCAAGATCGACGCACTTTGAATAGACGTGAGCTATGAACACCTTAAACGACTCTTCAGGCCGACAATACTAAATTAAAGCTAAATGTGAAAGGAATTTACATCCTAGCAACGTTGGTAATTATTAATTATCGCCTGAGGGCTACAATTAAAGGGAGTATATAATGGCACGGTGCAACAGTTGTGCTCAACTTAAGAGCACTTCGCACATAGACCGGAGGTTCTTGACACCTTGCTGACGAGCGCATACTTATAATTATATATTATATAATGATATTTAACTACTGTGCTTGTAAATGTAAGTCAATAGCTGTTGTACAATGTAAAACAATTCTATGTTTAGGCTAAAAACTTAGGCTTAAAATCGCTTGACACACGTTTCACATAATGTAATACAAATATTTTTTTGTAAATATGTACCTTTTAAAGTTGACTATGCTTTTCCTTTTTAACGAATGATTTGTTTTAGTAACAAATTATGTGTGAGCGTTTTTCTATTAATAATATTGAACCTTATTAAAAGGTTTATTTTATTAGCTTGAGCTAGTTTTTGAACTGTATTTTGGCTGCGGGGTGGGTCATGGAGACCTATAACACAGGCAAGTCCTTTTTTAGGCTCCAGTCTCCATCCTCGCTGTGAAATGTAAGCACTAAGCTGTTGTATTATATGTTATAAATAAACTAAAATAAAAATAAGTATATAATATTCAATACATAAATTAGAATTTAAAATTATGTAAAATTACCCGCATTTACTATGTTCAAGATAGTTGTCAAAATAGCTATATAACATAATACTCTGTTATAACTCTCCGATCTATAAATCCAACTGAATAAAAATTGATGTGAACACTAAAAAATAATGGTTATTCGTTAGTGTCGGACCACACTTTAACTCAACTTATATTTACTTAAGGTGTGCTTTATAATTACTTGAGCATTCGAATCAACGACCTATAATTCAAAATACAGTATTATAATTTTAAGAGTCAGCATTAAGAGTCTTTAAAATAAGAAATAGTTTATGCACATTTAAAATTTATAGCTGGGGATCTAAGAGAAACATTTTTTACAAATATATGGGAAAATATAATAGTTGTACGATATGTTGATTGATTTGTAGAGCCATAGACTGGCCAGCCCTTTGGCTCCAGCGGCTTATGTCAAGAATATGTACATACGTCAGAACACTTCGTCAGCGCGATTCAGAGTGTGACGTCATCAAAGTGTTGCCCGCAGATTGTAGATGTCACTACGAATCATGCTTGAGTGTTGATAGAGTAAGATACTGATGAATGACAAGTATCTGTGGAGATTGTATAATGGCTACCTTACATTTTTAAGAAGTGTGAAGAAATAGAATTTCTCTTGTTATAATATATTCATGCAAAAGATGCAACATTACTTAACTTAAACGCCTAATGCTTTATGTATACCGAAGCAGGAAGTCTCAAATAGCAAAACCTCTAGAAACTAGAACTTAACCGAATTTAATAATTACGATTAAGGCGATAATACACCACTGATGATATAAAGTCACCTCGAAATAATTGTTTTAAAATTGGACATGTACAAATTATACATGCAAAAATTTTACGTTTAGAACTATGCGGTAATTTAAAAAAATTAAATAAAACATCTTTATTGCTCTATTATATTGTTTGTTTGACCTTTGATGTTTAATTTACGAATACGACATTCTCTCACGGAAAGGTAAAATGCAGCTTGAACAAAAATTGTTGATATCTGCAAAATATTAAATGTGAATATACCCCCTTAATATACAGGTTGATTAATCGAGCAGACGGAGTTGTATCTACAGTATGTTTTGTTTCGCCCAACAATGATCGATGGTCAGACTCCGTCCACTAGTTAACTCAGATGCATAAGTCGTTTGTCACGGTACAATCGCAATGTCATTAACTTTGCTAAATTGTACTTGTACAGTTACGAGCCATTTACGTAACAATTTATTAGGATTTAATGCATGCTTTATGTAGAGTCGCTAGGAAATTTATTCGACTTCAGTGACGATATTAATATAGTTCATAGTATATTCATAAGTAATTAACACGTATTGATAATTGAATTAAAGAATTTAAAAGGCTTCGGTTTGATATCCGAAAAATTCAAATATCTTATGCCTATACATATGGTAGTTCATTTGTCCGCGATGATTAAATTGACACCACCACTGTCAGTACAGTCGCGTGTAAACAACAGTCGAAATGCGATTTTAATCTTGAATGTTTTGAAATAATACAAAACTGATTACAGTATTTGCCAGTAGGTGGTGCTCTAAATCATCAGCTTAATGTTTAATTAAGGCGGTATACATGAGCGGACAAAATTGAATGCGGGAACGTTGGCCTTTGTCACAGTTTACAAACCGGATAGTAAGCAAAGTATCGTGACCGATCTATTTATTTACGAGCAGGAGGCTCACGTGGTCTTCTGTGAAATTAGTACTCGTGGACACTCACAATGCAGGTGGACTCGCAAATGCCTTGCAAGCATATTAGATGATGATACACTTGAAGGTCCCTTTCATTTGGATCGAAATACCATGGCTGGTTCCACACAACGGTGCTACGTGGCAAAAAGTGTCTTCTAGTTAGCGCTCAGGTGTGGAACGTCGTGGACATCGAAGTATCGGTTCTGAATCCTGCCTCGATGTGCGGTGATGGAATTCAGTTTTATCATGTGTGATACATCGTAAAACTATTTTTCTACATGAAATATATAGATTTTTTTATGTTTGTCTGGTTCTCCTATCTGGCAGTTTAAGAGAACTATCAGATCAAAAAGATGATCGAGATATTTTGACAGACATGTGGTCTCGGATCGCATGTGAATTTTCTTAGCTCCTTATAAGGCAAGCTATATCCTTTTTCTAACTGACCGTGTACGAAATGTGTCTTATATAACTTTATTTATACAATTACAATACAGATACATCGCTTTAAACAAAAATAATAAGATATAAATAATAACGTAAAAATAAATAAATAAGTATGTTATGTACAAAACTAAAATAGGAAACTATTGTAAAATACTAACTTTTAGGCAATTAGAAAAATAAAACAATCGTGAAATTGTAACCTACCATTTACTTTTGGGTAATTAAAATCATCAAATTTCGTAACTTAGAAAATATAATTTGATAGAAGACTGACTGCTGATATATCAGTGATTAAAGGCACGCATGACATGTCATAGATTCCCGTGATGGAAATGTTAATAAATTGAGTTACTGAAATTGAATAACTGTATCGTAAGTCGTAACTCTATGAACTAATCTTTGAGAGCCTGTGGTTGGTAAAGTTTAGAATACACTGATAATATCTTAGTCTTCGTATAAATTTAAACACGTCTTTTATAAAAAAAACTAAAACACAAAATTCACTCACTATCACTCAAATTATGTTGTACGCTCTGACGAAAAGAGATATAGTAATAGTTTTGTTAAAGCGCTATAATGAGCGTATTTGAATAATAAGAAAACTTTATTTCAGACCAGATATCCATATATGAATAGGTTAATAAGTTAACAATCGAGACTTAGGCGCTATGTTAGTAATAATTAGTAAAACTATGAACGGTGGTGCGTAAACAGAACTCCACCTTTTTAACAATTTGGTGTCGTGTTGTGATGAAACACACTCAGGATACTATTTGAGTAATGCCAAATACGACTCCTCAACGATACCACTCTTTTTCGAACAATGACGGTAAAACCATCCGTTTGCTACTCCGCAAACATGGCCGATGCCCAACCTAATGTGTTTATACTGAAATGCAGTTTCCTCAATAAAAAGGTTTCAATTTGTGAAGAATGTTTGGACAAAAACTAGATTTTTTAGTTTCATACCAAAAGGGCCTCAAGTACTTGGAACCGTCAACTCTCTATTCTGTTACAAGTCTTTCATGATCCGTGATAGTTAGGCATATGAAAAAACAAAATTAAAACAAATCTTTATCGCGGTTCCATTTTTGCCGTTTTTATAAATAAATTAGGTAGTTTAGATTTTTTTTATACACGCTATTATATGCTTTTACGAATATACATCTCAAGCACAATTTCATTATAGTCTCAATAAGGCTCATCTCAAGTTTACAAACGTTAAATAAGAGTAGTTTCTGAAAAAAAATCCATGATCTCAAACTTTTTCCGAGTGGTGCTTGTTGATAAAAAGTACTTTTGAAATTTCATAGAATTACTCAGACTTAACAGTCCAGTTGGTAATACACCAATTACACCACCGTCCTTATTTTAATCACTATGGTACGCACCTTAGCACGTTTCCGCACGCAAACTATGTAATGTATAATTACTCATGTCGCCACTAATTAATTACTACGCCCTCTATGAACGCTCAGATTCAGATGAGTTTTGAGTTAATCCCAGTTCAGTGGATTAGAAATGGTTGGAAACCTATTCTATATCGGGTATCTAGATTCTTTTCCATCCATTTATTAACTATCTCTGTTGTCTTTAACTATCGGCATAGAATAAAATATCACTAACTGTCTGTGTTGTTTGAATTTACCTGAAGTCTTGTTTCGTAATATTTTTAAATTATGCTGAAAATTATTTCTAACGAGTTAAAATTGGAATTATAAAAAAAAAAATTACTAACTAACAAACTACAATTCTATGTTTGAAAATCTATTTTTGAGTATTATTTGAAACTTGACATTGATATAATAGCATACATTTTCTACATAGGTCACATTAAAAGCTTCCACCCACATAAAAAATATTTAAAAAGTTATTACAAAATTTGCAAATTGATAAACTATTTTGGCACCATTTTAAAACTTGCCAGTCTAAATGTAAAAATTTACCCAGTGCGATTTTATACAATTTTAAAAGTAACATCTGCTTACGTCGATAAAGTATAATTATTCAAGATAACTATTTGTAGCTGGTTTTTGAAGAATCTCGCTTTGGTCACCTCTACCGCCGTGAACATAAAAAAACATCGATTTTGTCTATATTGAAAAACACAGCCATTTACCTTTTTTTACGATGGGAAATCCATTGATAGACCCCCATGCCGGGACAACATATACATAGCATGAGGGGTGTGGGGGTCAGGACCCACAAACGAAGGGCCCCACTACCCACTAAAACCCATCGGTCCCTCTTTAGCGCTAATGAGGAGCCCTGGTAACAGCGAGGCCTTGTCCAGGATACAGCCATGTGCCCTACAAAAAAAGAACTCCTATTTTTATTCTCAATTTTTCTTAAAAATTCTCAACGCTTAGTTTTGAAAGGCAACCTTACTGAGAGAGAACCCAAGAAACACTTGTGGTATTAATTCTAGTCTATCATATACTAGGAAACTATTAATAGGACACGGATCAAAGTCCGCGAGCTGTTTTATCAAGAAATATAAATACGAAACTCAATTTCTCATTTGAGTTCTCAAACATAATATGTTAACAAATTATTCATTCTGTTTACATTATGTTATTAACGTCGAGTCGGTTTTTATTTCAAAATTTATGATATGCAAACTCAAATAATATGAGCAAATATGCATTTAATTGATACGAGAAATGCACAACGTTTTATTTGAAACTTCGTTTGGATTTCAATTCGGAAATATATTTTCAATCGTACAATTTATTTGTTTATTAAAATATACGAAATTGGTTTCATAATTTATACGGCTTAAATAGTGTTGGGTTATATTATTGTGTATTTGAAGTTTGGAATTATGTTTATCAATCCGCTAACGGTTATTAGTTTTGTACAGATGCGAATATTTTATTTGTATTTATGTTCCATAATCATGTTGTGTTTTTTTTGTATAAAATATAATTGAAATAAGCTTAGGACATACTTATACCCAATAGTGTAGAAGTAAGTTATGCATTGTAAACTATATAAAACGTAAAGTAAATGATATATTATCGCTAATTATAAAACCGAAAATCACTTAAAAAACAAAACACAACCTACATTTATATATGAACAAAAAAGTAATTCATCCGAGCCAATATACTTGCGAAAATCTCAGCGCCTTTCGCAAATCTCTTGAATGAGGATTTAAAGGGCTGTTATGGAGTACCTCTGAGCTATTTATTTATGTTATGTTCACCCTAGCGGGTCTGAGAGATCGTCTTAATTACAACGACCTAATTACCTCATAAATACTGCCAACACTCAGCTTTGAATTATGATTTAGAAACGCCCACTTATCTAAGAATTAGGAAAGTAATATCGGTCGCGTTCAAATTCCAATAAAGTTCATTAATTCTTATCTAGCTTGTATAAATTTTAAAGAATGCTTTAATGTATTTACCGGAATGAGATTGTTATGCAAGTTATGCAGCTACGTTTGTAAAACAATTATGTTAATTATCGAATGTTGTATTCTCAGTGTTGTACTAGTGGCTAGAGCGTGTGACTCTTAAGCCTTTATATTGGACTGCGTACCAATTTATTTTGCTCCAGTGCACCAGGCTTGTAGCACCGTAATATAAATTCATTCAAAAATTATCAAATAGTCACTGTCACCCACGTATAACTTCCGTGCTAAAGCAAAGAAGAACAAAAGAATTTGTCAATTTCATTTTGTTGAATCTAACAAACTCCTCGCCTCCGATATTTTTTAAAGCGTTGTTGAGCACGTAATAATTTTATAAAACCTTTAAAAAAATATACAGATACTCAATGAATCTAATTAAATTGCCAGTGCGCAGTCACCCCATGTGTCAGCAGCTTTCCACCCGCAAAGCTATAAATTGTATCTGTTCGCTCGCTATAAATCTCCAACGCATACTTGTCAATTATCATTTCTAGACCGCGGTGCGCACTATTTGGATTTGTATAGACAAGCTAGAATATTTACTATTATAAAAATTTGTATATCATGAAAAATTTGTACTATTCGCTTTAAGCTATAAAATAATAACTCTTTCGTTGAAGGCGCAAACTATTGCCAATGTACAAAATATTCCACAAACAACTATGTGATATGAGTGCTCACATTATGTTTCTTAATTTGAGTTCTAATTCCTGAATTCATAGTATCATGTGGTGTTATGTTGCATTATGAGATCGTTGACACTTGACAGCAACATGGACAAGAAGTCATAAAGATAAATCACAATTTTATATAATAATTCTTGCAAACTAAAGTTCCAAGGCATCCTAGTCAGTGGAATTATAAGTGGAATGTCCATACAAGATAGCAAGGTAAACGTATTAGGTTTATCTTGATAGAAATAGATCCGGAACCTGGAAGTGTATTGATGACATCTTCACCGCGGAACCCTAATTCCTTCGGGCAAATTGAAAATCTATCCGGAAGTCACTTTACTATTCGAATTGAAATGTTTATGTGTGAGTAGCTTTATAAAGCTTTAAATCTATTTATCATTGAACAATTCTGTGTATAATACCAAACATAAGCTAATCAAACAAAAACTTTAACAAAATTTTGGTGGATACTTTAAAGTTTTATATATTCTTAATATATTTACATATTTATATATAGTATATACAGTAAATGATGTTATACACGAGCAATATGACATTATCATATGTGCTGAGCAATAACTCACTCACACAAAATAGCCAACATGAACCATTTGTGTTTAAGTTTGTATAAAAGCCACAGTTGTACTGACAAATTTAATGTTAACAATCGGTAAATCGAGTTTCTGGAATATATGTTATGGTTAAAAATAACTATATGATTTTTGTATTGGCGACGTTTGAATTAAAATGTAATGCTCTCTTTGCAAGGTAAAATGATACAACTATGTTGTGTTATTAATCAAACTATTTTTAATTTTTGATTGTTTGCTATGTCTTTCATATGGAAATATCACCATATCTTTGTTCCGCGTTTCAAAATAATAAAGATGTTAAATAAACGTTGAAAATAATTGAAATATCTAGATGCGCGTTTTAGTAAAATTAAAGTTAGTAAAATTAGTTTTAATCTCTATTCCTACCACAATCTTGTTATAAAACAACCATCCTGTTGTACCGCTGGGGCCTATATATGTCATAACCCTACAATTTCCTGTGCTATCGGTCAAAATGCTTTGTATGCAAACACGGCTGGTTCGACAGTTCATTAATTAAGGCCATGTTCATCCGCCCAGAGCCACAGCGCGTATTACAGATTAAAAATACTGGGCATTGTGGAAAAGAGTTTTCCGAACCTAGTTTTATTCAACTGGTTCATCTATGTGATATATTTATACGTACAGCTGATTGAAATTAGGCTGTATAATAATTGAAACTGAATACTAGAAAAAAAAACTCAGTAAGGGAAGTTCCAGTATGCGTATAACGGCTAGTGAAGGTTATGACTTATAGCGAAACGCGAATATATTTTAACAAAAAAAAGATTATGTTTAATTTTATTCATATATTATTATGATTGTGAATATAATAATTTATTTTGTATCACTCCATCCTTCAAGTACTCCGATCAAAAGCCTACCGAGAAAAATCTAAGAGCACTAGGAATAAAATAACGCATGCATAAAACATCTAATGAAACTCAAGGCGAGGTTCATAATACACAAACAATTACGTTAATTAGCGAGCGAGTGAATTGTGGCAATTTCTAGAGGTTTACGGAGCTCCAGTCACTACACGTAGAGAACTTGTGCCGACATTAAGTGTCTGCACTTCACTTGCGGACTGTTACGTACTCGAGGTTTCTATAGAACTATCGAAATCCAACTAAAGGTACTGAAGACGTCAACAATGTTATGAAAAAAATGTATCGGAATATATCATACGGTCGGTTAGCACCAAAATGTGTATGTACGCACTTTTCAAAATATCACAAGCATTATTATGTGAACTTTAAACTTTCTGAATTAATTTTAAAACAGTGTTTGTAAGGTAGCATGTTTGACTTACTTATATATTACTATAGAATAGCCATATAGACCCATAAAGTGCTGAAATTATTAAAGTTTCCATAAAATATATTTAATAATCATAATATCTTTATATAATCATTACACACGGTCAGCTAGTCGTAGCTTGTACTATGGGTGCTAATACAACTAATTAATATACACTTTCAATAAATACATATATTTGACACCCAGCCCACAGGCACTAGTTATGTTCATCACACAAATTTTGACTGTAACAGGGATCGTACCCGGAACCCTCTGCTCGGCACTGCGGTATGGCAATCATTGCGCCAACTGAGTCGTAAGTAGTCATAAGTAATCGTTGAGTACAGAAAACACCGAGAAAATCTTTTCAGCATTGCATTAGTGCTGTATTGTGGAATCAGTTTTTGAGCCCCGAAAACAATAGGAGCAGTAAGATGGAATTTAAAAGAGAGAGAAATAATTTATCTATTGTTCTAGGCAAGTGGGTTTTGTAATTGAAGATGCATTGTCTACATTTAAAAGCATCACTGAATTAACGATGGTTTATTGTTGCAAGTTACATTTTAATCTATGTTGCAGCTTCCCATGCTCTTACTACTTCTACTTCTTATGATATTTATCATGTAAGTTCACTATAGATGCACGCTAAATTTCGTAGCTGGCTTAAATAGTTCGTTATATATAAGACAATTTACATATTACAGATAATTAAGAGAAATTATATGATATAATACAAATATAATATTATGCGAACGTATGTGCTTTTATTTATAATGGACATTTGTGGAAATGGATGTCAGTAGAGCAATTGACTCTAATAGTTGAATATGTTCTACAACGTCGTAACATAACAACGCAACGCAATCATACAAACTGTGATTCGTAGCAAGCGCGTAGCGGAGCTACGTATAACAGTTTCTTTGGTATTAACTGATATTGTATTGTATTTAAATAATTAAATATTACTTTTATTTAACATTAAGCATAGAATGAATTTATTATGGTATAGTGTAATAAGATCAATACAAATATTTAAGTAGTATATATTATTTATATTTTAATAAAAGAAGGTTGAAACGAAGAAGATAAAAGAACTTTTCGATATTGTTTTCAATGTTAATAGCAAACAAAAATCACCTAATATGACTCAACATCAAAGCTCACATTACATTTAACGTCCTCCGCCAAAGAAAACTATTTCCAAATTCGATCACCACAAATAAACAACGTTTTATCTTACAAAATGGCTGCCAAGTATCACAAACGTGTATTATCATAATTTCCCAAGTGTATCAAATCGAAACCAAAGTTTTTGTACAATACACACAGCCTTATTGCCATAGCAATAGCGCACCAATTCGCGTGCTTCTAAGTAAAACCATGTTTGCACGGAGCACGATGGGGTAAAAGGCTCTTATTGTGCTGTAAATAAGGCTGTATTTTGGTTAAAATGTACTAGTAATTTGAACTGAAGCATTCGACTAAGACAATACCTGTATTGTATTCGAATCGATTCCAACCCAATGGTACGTGTGGATAGCTCCTTAGTCAACATTTAACAATTACTTTTATGCATTTACAGAATTATTTTATTATTATTTGAAACTGGATCCTACCGATTTACAGTGTTATGGCTGTTTTAAAATAATGCCAGCTTGTTATTTTTAAATTATTGGCTTCGTGTAACGTGTAATTATTATAATTATTACGTATTTTAAATTTTATTTGGTTATACTTGCGAGCCATCATGGGTGCCGGCAGTCTTATAAAAAAAAATGTAACCGTTAAACTCCTAAAGATAAGGTTTCAATCGTGTTTGCCAGTTCTCAAAAGAAAGGGGTAGAACCAGAAGAACTGACAGTATACTTTGCGCCACTCTTTTTAATTCCTCCGTTTCAATTATGAGTCTTGTTTTAATGACATCATGAAGTATATTCATAATTAATATGTTTTTCTGTAGTACGCATGGTGAAATATTCACATGTACTTGTAGTACATTAGTTGTGTCAGAAATTCCATTCCACACGTACATCTATCACTTCTTATATACGCTTATATAATTTTTACCGTACTCGTATGTTTTGACGTAGGGTTAAAAAAGAGCGTACAGTTTTTTAAGAGACGGCAATGCTCTCAAGCCCTATGACTATGTGAGTGTCCATATCAAATTATTCGGTCCGAAAATTTGAAATAAGATTTCCTGCTATCTGTGACTAGAATTTAAAAATAGAAGTGAAAGAAAGAAATAGAGATAAAACAAATACATAATTTTCTATCAGCGATGTTCTTTTATTCTCAATATTCCAATTTTTTGCTCATTTTATTAATTACCCCACAACCATTTAAATAAATCTTTAGTTAATATCACAAAGCTGACGACTTAGTTTGATTGATTTGTTGAACGCACTAAACTCAGGCAATACTGGTTTGAATAAAAAAAAATTGTGAATCGAGAGAATAATATTTTTTACAGCTGCAAATACTCGTAAACTTGTAGCAGAACAAAGTGGCACGGACCTCCGTATCTTATTCACACATTTGAAGTGAGAATTAAAATGGAAATTATTTCTGATGTGAACTGTCAAAGTTTATTTATTATGAAATATAATTAACTTTCTCGAAACAAGCTTGATACCCACTCTATAAATGACAAGCTGGGTTATATTAAATTTCATTGTACTTAAGTAATTCAAATACGCATTGATCGGCAATTTCATCAACCTATGTTATAACAATAAAAATTGTAATATTGCTAAAATTTCTGTAAAACCCACATCTGATCCAATATGAAAAAATAGGCAAACATATACAAATGCAATTAAACGATTACGATCCAATGATACGACCAATTTTAGCCCGCAATTTTATGAAAGCCTCATCATAAAGAGATCGATTTGCGATCCGATCATGAGATGAACACTTGATGGAAATCATTAATTTAAAAATGAGGCCTACATTACCTTGACTAAGTACGATAATGCCATATATTGGCGAGATTTTTTTTTGCTTTATGCTACATAAAAACATATAAATTTAATAAATATTAATTAATTATTTAATATACAACCACGAACAATTCAACAGCTAACATAAATTCTTTAGTAATGTAAAACAAAAGAGTATTTAAACTCATGAAATAATAAACTAGTGTATATAATCCTGAATAGTGAAATGTATCATAATGTTAACGGAACTTATTTACGTCATTCGCAGAGAGTATAAACGGGAATGCTGAAATTTTAATGAGTATCCTGAGGCGTGTTAAGGTGGGTGCACCATGTGACTGATAATTTAATTAAAACTAATTGAAAACATCGCCTTATTTCGCCACTGTAAGGAGTTTTAGAGTACGTGATATTGAATTAAGCCATTTTATTTTCTTCGTATGTCTTAAGAATACAGTGTCACAGCACAAGTGATGGAGCATTTTTGATATTTATGTGACAATAAGGCAGTGCTTCGATGCTAATTAATTATGCGCTTCCATAGCAAATTTGCTATATAAAACTAATTTCAGTTTAATTTTGCGATTTCCACGTCAAGATATGCCAGAATCATATTACATTTTAGGTATTCTTACAGTTTATTATATTAAATATTTAAAAAATACTAATTATAACATATAAGCCAAATGCGGATACACATTTAAACATACACTTTATTACATGATTACAAGATGATTATTACATTAAATTACATGATTTTAAAACAATTTAACTATGTGTCAAGGACAAAGCCATACAACAAATGATACCACAATTATTAACAATTTTATCTCATTTTACTTTTATAAATACAAAAAATATCAATGAAAACGGTCCGTTATACGACGCGCACGGCGGATTGCACTGTAAGTGCGATTCGATTCTGTTCGCACGTGATTTCCTTTCAAATGATTACATTTTAATAAACGGTACATATGTATACGTACATATATCGAGATAAAAACGGTTTTTACATTACAGACCGTGCTACTTTGAGTACGTGTAACGTAATTTATTTACGCGAATATATTGAAATGCCTTTGTCTGCTCTGATTTTAAATACGGTAATATCACAAGATATAGAAAATTAAATAGGCGGATAACAAAGCTTAGATGTTGATAGCTTTCAATTGTTATTTTTAGTGGTGAGCGATATTTTTTAGAAATAAATAGAATCAAGCATTCACAATTTCTAAAGTATGATATGCTATAGATACATGGCTCATTGTGATTTTATTTAGTAAAATCATATTGGTGGCGATTCTGATGAACACAATTTAAACTAAAAATCTCTAAATTTAGCTTTAGACCTGTCAAACAGTTTTAGAGAGCGTAACCTATTCTGTATATCTCTAAATTGATGGCAATAAGGTTTAAATTGGCAATGTAGAAATATATAGAATAGTTTACACACGTTTGACAGTTCTAAACTTAAATTTAGAGATTTTTAGTTTTAGAGGTGTACATCAGAATCGCCATCATTGTAATACTATAATATAGCAATAAAAACAAGACACCGCTATGTACAAACATAACTGATAACTATATACTAATATATGTACTTTTAATAAATACATTTATATAATAATTACTTATATTATAAACCCTAGACCACAGAACCAACAGATACGAACAAAGAACTGTATACAACTAACAAGTTCAAAAAGAAATTACTTTTATAAGTAAAGTTTAATGTGTCAACTTAACAACTACATTAGCTTAAAAATATTATAATCACATTAGAAATATTATACATAATGGTTAATTAACGGGATTTAATTTAGTGCGGTTTTATTGAACCATAGTCAGACGAACAATTCCTGTGGTTAAAAACTCTTGCTATAGTTAATTTAATTAAACAAATTAATGAAATATCGTATCTGCTTCCACAATAATTTTCAACTGTTAATAAACCACCGCCGGTTGAAACCAAATATTTTGATTACCAAGTCTAGTTTAAATTGGCCAACGTTTTGTATTGTTTACGATTTTACAAATTTAATTATTACGTGCTAACCCTTTGTCCCTGGTTTCATCCGTAAATGAGAGCATATCAGACATTATAAACGCGCGCCTCGTAAGCAATAGCGCATAGTTATATAATCATTAAATCCAATGCTTTCAAGGGCAATCTTATGAAGTTAAAGAATCGCTGTACTAGAATCTGCACTGTGCCTTTTAAATATTACTGACAGATCGAAAAAGGCTTCTACTACTCCGCTAAAGAAATACATAATGAACTTCTGAGACTTGAGAACGCCACCGATCACGTCTTCTAGGCCAGTAGTTGACTAAGTCTACTACTAGCCAAGTACTAAGTCTAAGTCTACTCAAGACAGTTGGCCACTTGTAGGTTGGAAGGAGGCTATTTAATATTACCTATTAACGCGATTGAAACTTCACGCGCAAGTAATGGACCGGTGTTTCACGGTCTCCTGCCGACGGTACTATAATTAATTCATATCGGTAGGTATAGAAAGGCGAATGAGATAGAGAATGAAGTTACATCAGGGTCTTGACCCTTATCAAATATTGTCGTCGTAGTCACTGCGAAGACAATGGCTGTAATCGTTTTATTCTAAATGCCTCAATCGGTTGCATATTTTTCCGTATTTCATTAAAGTTGAAACTACGCGAATCAGTCTCAGAAGTTAGTAACACTAATATTTGGTAGCCGTGAACAATGTTGCTGTATTATTATATTAAGCAAGACTGGGCGCATCCACAGCGTCACATTGGCGAAAACCTATAACATTTGTCCTACATTGCTGCATATACATGAATATTTTAAGAAAATACATTTTTAGACAATTCATAAAAAGCTTAGCTCAACTTATGAGACTTTAACAATAAATTCAAGTTACTCATTAAAATCGCACCTACTAAAAAATTTAACATTAACTTAATTTAAAAAAAATATTTCCGCTACGATACTTTTGTATATATGAATTTCTAAGCAATGTACATCGTTCCTTACCATAGCATCATCGTAGATTATTTTAAACAGTATTATAGTTAAGTTGGAGTATAAAGGTTGAAAGTTTGGACAGACTAGACAAGACGCATCGTGCAAGTCGCTTGATGCCACGTCAGCAATATTAAACAACGAATTGAGTTATGCGCTTCGCCTCACTTATTAAATATTTTACATATTCAAACCTGCTAAGGAATTGAATTTTCTAAAGTTCAGTCCGTTGGTGTCGTACAGTATTAACATTATTACAAGTGTATGTAGTAGGGGTGTTCAACAATCCATACATTTCATAGACAAATTGAAAAACTATTAATATATGTAATATATTGTAGTAGTAACAGTAGTTTATGGTATGCAAGACCTCAGGGTCCACATACTGAACCACTATGCTAATGTGTAAATATATATAAATTATGATAATTATCCTCTATTCGATTGATATCAAGGTATATAACTAAATAAACTGAAAGAAAATGGCTCGAGTCTGCTAATACATAGGAATAAATAAAAATGAAACATCGGGCCCGAGTGTACTAGGGTGACTAGATTTTAATTAATTTAAGGATTTATTCTGCAATTTCAGATGCGACTCTTTCGTTATTTAAATAAGGAGGAGTCATGGAATAGTGTATAGAGCGAACCTCTTACAAGCGTACAAACTCAACCTTCGTGCATTCTAATCGATTTTAAATTCTACGCAAATAACACTTTTTCCTAGACATATTTGGTGAGGACATACGAATTGGGCAGAATGGGGAACATGTGACGGGCATAGCTTGCTCACGATCTTAAGTTACGATCACGATCACGATCTTTGTTCTTGTTTAAAATTAAAGCGACAAAAATAATCTGAGACGCGGGTCTTGCGTCCATGGAAAACGTCAGACTACTATTATTTGAATATTTATACTAGTACGTGCAGTTTAGCAAAAGTAATTGACGTTTAATAAATGTGAATAAATCTCGTCAAAATATTTTTTACTAAAATGCTAAAATATAAAAGCGTCCTTTTAAATTAGAAATGATAGCCATTGTTTCGTTAACATGCGGGCTACGTTAATTAGTAGAGTTGGCAGGACGCAGTATCAACAAAGAATTTTCTTACACACATGAAAACTCACAAACTGTAGTTCAAAGCTTGAAGTTTTACAGCTTATTTTAAACTGGAACAATATTTTGTATACTAAAGAAATAATAACAAGCGCATCGCAGTATTTTAATAGTAGTTTTGGTATTTGTACAATATATCGGTTATCAAAATGTATTTGAAAATATTTAAATCCTCTTCACCGGACTGCTGTTAAAGAATGCCTATTCACATAACTTTAAGTATTTCTGTCAGACTACATTGCATTGTCTGTGGTGAAATAGACAAGCACTCAGGTATTCGTTCTGTACAAATGTTATAGAGGCCATTAGCTCTATGGTCGCTGGCTCAGCAAAGAGGTTTCAATTTTGCACAATTGTTATTATTATCGCTGATACTGAATGTTATTGTAATGAATATTCTTTTGGTTATTCTGAGATTTTGCATACATAATTTAGTATTACCATTCTGCTTCAAACAAATGCCAATAAAAAAGAAAATATGTTAGACTAGAATAGCTAGTACATTATGTTAAATACTTAGAAGTGGAGTCTTATTACTTTTGTATTTGTATTGTACTTTTTGGAGTGTATGAATTTGGCAAAAATTTCCGAAGGCGCAGCGTAGATATATTATTGTTTTTAGAATCCATCAAATTTACTAAGACGAAATCTTTGTTTATAATTCTGCTGGACATTTGTTAGAGGCCTTGGGCGCTGGTAAGTACATGTTTCGCGCTAACTTGGCACGTATTGGTTACTTGATATTGAAAAGCTAATATTCTCCCTGCAGAGCAAACTCTAAACAATGCGCGGGAGGGGCCGTGCGTTGGTCGTTAAATTATGCCGCTTCATCTCACTGCATCGATCCCAGGTGGCTGGAGATACCTAACGACGCGAACTCTAATCTTACCGGTCTGCTGATACGGACTTTAAGCGAATATGGACGTCCGAATTGCTACAGGGAATGGAACTAAAAAAAACCAGAGACTATCACTTGAGTGATCATTAAAAAGAGTAGTCGCTATACAAGTGCGACTAGAAAAGTCAAAACTTATATCTTTCGCAGTTTAACTAACTGCGAAAGATATAAGTTTTGACTTTTCTCGCACATTTAAAACCATATAAACGAAAATAGAACAAACCAATTGGTAAAATAAAATGTTTATTATCGCGAATTTAATCCGGTTCGCAAAAAAGTAAATTTAAAATTTACGTCCGTGCCCGCGAATATCGCACGAAATAAATCAACTTTGTCCATTCAAAACGGTTCCACTCGATTTCTCGCTGAAAATTTATCGATATTACAATCTTTTCGGTTATCTGTGCAAAAAATATGAAGGTGCGTTCTAAAAGCGGTGTGCTATTTTGGCGGGAGAGTTTCACAATTTTTCCCTAATTGCGTTTGATGTCGAGATAAAAGTTACCGGTTTTGGTAAAACATTTAAAGTGCGCGATATTTATTTTTATCAGGCATTTCTTTGATATTTTCTTGGAAACTTTGTTTTTGTTAAGATCTGTGATATAAGCGAATAGATTTTTTATATTTATTTTCATTTTGTTCGTTATAATTCATTTTCTTTACATCAATCTGTCTTTGCGTTCGAGAAATATTAACAATATAGAAGTCTTCTAAAATGTATAAATTTATAAACCCCGAAATAAATAATAGTATATATATATTCCGTTTTAAATTATTTCAAATAAAGTAGGTTCTTTCATAGGTTATTTTCACGACAATTCTAGATTGCCTGCAGAATCCAATACAATATTGTTAATAAAAGTTGGCACCATGTAAAAAGATGAACGGCCATAATATCCGTGAAAATGAATGCCGTGTAAACAAAAGGTCTAATTATAAGACGCATTCTGTTATAAAAATTGAAACAAACTGGGTATGTGTTATATTATGTGCTATGGAAACATTCACGACAAAGTATTTATTCCAAAGTATATGTTCGGATGTAAATCTTCATAAGATCCCTCTTCGAAATTTGGTATCTGAATAAAAACAAAAACAAATGGCATCGCTCTACTGCCAGGGTGAGGTGAACTCTACACAAAACCAATGCAATGTACCAAATTGAAGGATTGATACATGAAAACTTTTTCTTAATACAATCCCACGTGACCGGTTACAACGTTGATTAAAAAAGTTTTTTATTGCCACGATATAAAGCTGATTTATTGCAAAACTTTTTTATTTACGTTTTTATAACATACATCAAAAATGTTTATATAAATTGGATATTTAATTAAGCAGCTTGCAAATGGTTGTCAAAATAGAAATATAATTCATTCAAATTGGTACTTTTAGAACACTTAATGACGGTACATTATACTATATATGACCAGTTCACTAGTCGCGAATAACATATACTATATAATAAATATACAATTTGGGATTTGCTACACAAAATATGTAATGCGAGGAACCCATGATATGTTCTTTGTTAAAACTTGTTTTCTATGTTAAAAGGAAAAGGGGAGTATAATGAAATATGTTAGACTGAGGTTGCATTTGAAGGAAAACGTATTAATTCTACAGCGAAAGAATTTGTTATACCTTATGAAACCTTATGAAACATTCCAGGGGCACGTGGCAAAATGATGAAGAAGATTGGAGAGTAATCCGGAATTGTCGAGCCCTAAACTGCCTTTTCATTGTTTATATAATAGATAAATAAGTCATCTCTGGAGAAGAATCTTTTCAATTTAGTGCGCTAAATCTGGTTTCATACAATTTCTTAATTATTAAAAGATATAAAACTATTGTGTTCTATGAATAAATTTCATCTCCTTTTCCAAAGACAGATATTGTAACATCTTGCATACATTTTATTCATTTGCTAAGACGATCGAAATAATTAACAATAACTATATTTTTGGACTCTTAGTTACCATGAAAAGCGATGTTTGAAATAAGTATTTGTGTAATAAGATTAATGATAAACTTTTTTTATTTGTTTTTATATTTTGTTTAGTAATTTTTATTAACTACATCTTCAACCTATATCTATATAGATATACGAACTCACGCAGGCATGAACGAAAAAAACATACTAAATCTTGCGTAACTTTACGTGATATTAGTGTAATAACTGTGTGCATCGGTACATTAACCTTTATACAGATACTTATAGTTTTATCGCACTCTTTATTTACTCTGTGGTTTTATTTCTGGTACTTTTACGATGTTTCAGTGATATTTATGGTCTAGGAATTAACTTCTCAGTTTGTGTGACAATCAATCAAATTTGGTTTCTGTTAGTTGACTTAATTGACACATTAAACATGCCTAGTATATAAACCAATAAAAAATAATAAATAAAATAAAATATCATACAGGAAAAATCAACGCATATAAGATATTATTACCATCAATGCAGATTTTCTGTAAACTTTCATCAAGTTTAACTTTAGACTTGTGAATATAAATCATTCACAACACACAGAATCTTTCGGTTTTTACTTTTATTTTCTCATGATTATTATGACATTTAATTATTACTATTTTCTTTTTTTTTATAACATTCCTTACTTTTTTTTAGCTGTCTGTATCTACTTGTATCAAGGAGGGAACGGGCTTCTCAAACACAGGTGATACCTATCTGAGAAGCCAGAGATTCTATTGTATGGTGTAATTGCAAAAAAAAAATGATTAAAGTACTGCCTAATCAAAAATTAAACATATTAAGCCTAAATTAATGCCTCAATGGCTCAATTATCAATCCTCCAAACGCCTCATCTAACTCATAAACATTTTCCAACAATCCGTAATAAAACTAGACATGTAATACAGGACTTTATTGTTTCATTTCTCTTTTTATGAAAGTTTTTATGATAATTACACTCGCCTAGTTACATGGCATTTCTTCATGTACTTTTTATAGCATGGAACAAAGGAGAGAAAGGGACTGATTATATAACTAGCAACCTTTTCGTTTCTGGACGTGATGACAACACAATGTTTTTTTTTACCAAGGTATGTTACCTCGAACGAATTTCTTTTCAAATTTTTTCGATACAGCACTATGATTGACCAACTAGGGGGTTATTTCACTAGTGCCTTAACAAATTTATTGGAATCCTAATTTACGTCGGCGGCCGCACTGTCAAATCTTTCATGTTTTTGTATGTTTTTACCATCATTTTAAAAAACATATTAAAACATTTATGTTTCATAAATCTAGTTATATAATTTTTTTTACGAATCTCTTATTACCACAAAATAGACTTTGAGGCAAATAGAATTAGGTTCAATTGATTTATTTTCAACTACAATATAACTTGTTATTGAACAAAATAATAAATAAAGAGGAATCTCTTCCAGTGTGTCATCGAACTTGACATGTTGCATATGGAATTAATCAATAAATTATCACTTCTTTTTCTTGAAATAAAAATTTATTGTTCTGTAGAAACAGAACAATAAACAAACAAACACATTATACTTACATTTATAGTAGTCAATCATAAATATTTTTTAATATTAAATCCATACCAAGAATTACTCAACATGAGGTTTACTATATTCGATCGTCCCCTACTATATTCGATTATTATTGTATCTGATAATTAAGTTATTATTGTAATTGCGTAATTTCTCGGTGGCTCTTTTATCTTTGAATTAATAATGCCGCTGACATAACTATATGTGTCCGTCCAATAATCGTGTTAACCGTATCCCTTTTGTACTCCATATATAGGCCACCATATACATGTATAGGGAATATGTCTGCCAATTCGTCCTTTACAAACTATTTCAAACGGGCTTTGCTTATCGAGTGAAGTTCGACAGCTTTTCCAGGAGTTACATACAGGCTTGGATAAGATACTTTGTAGCAGTAAAAAGTATCATTAACGAAAATAATAACAAAATTGGCTCGAGCTTATGGTCGAATTAAGATAACGTTTTCGTTAACCTACAAAATTAGAATCATTCTATTTAACTTATATTTGTCAGACTTAATCATTAGATTCACATAGAGAAAGTCACATTAGTGTATATCTGATCTATAATGAATTAATGTCGAGTTTCACGAGTAATTTTAAATAACAGAATAACGTTTTTATTCCCAGAACTACCAAACAATATATTTATATTAAAATTTACAATGTTACAAAATATCAAAATATTATGGTGATATTTGAAAATTGGTTTATATAATATACAGTTCGTAAACAAAATGTTTATAAGCACTATCGGATGCAATATATATCTTGGACGCTGTGAATATTTTCGCTTGGCTAGCTTTGACTGGCCGTTTGCATATATAGCTACTATATCGTATATAACAACTTGATACAATACAATTGCAGTCTTCTGCACCTAACCCTATTATTACATAATTGGTCTAAACTAATACATATTAAAGGAGTAAATGTTCAGGTTGCTTTACTTTGCTTTTCGTCCAAAGGCACTACGGTAATACTGGGTGTCTTGCTGTTCTGCTGTATTAATGGGCTGCAAACACAAAGTGTAAATTATAAAATCGGAGTCTTAATAAATAGTGACTTTGCCAACGTTGTCATCATGTGAGTGAAGATTCCTTCATACTTGGATATCTTATATGTCTGTGAAGACATAACAGATAATCAGTTTCTTAGTGCTCCTTTGTTTTATATGATTGTTTTAATATTTTTAGTCAATAGGTTTTATTTATACTTGTAACCTATTTTTCAAGATGAATGTTTCTATCAGTGATTAAGTACTCCCCTTAATCCGCCTGATTCGTAACACTCTGCATAATAATAGTACATTGAAGTAGTTTTATAAGTTTTAGCATAACAGTCCCTATTATTGAAATGATTTGGTATAAAATCGTTTGTTTGTAAAAGCTTATTCATAGTACTCTCGCGTTCTGTCTCTACATAAAATCTTTTATGGTCGTAATAAAACTAAATACTCTTATACACAAGTATATTTCTACTAAACATATTGTACATGAACCCGTACATATTATCTTAAGTTTCTAATATATAATGTAAATATGGTAATACATATGCTCAAATTCGACTTAAAATTAAAGATGTCCATACTATTTGTCCAAATACGAAAGTCATCTAAAGATCTTCGGATCATTTTTATTCAACCTGTTCTTTCACCACATAACAGTTACAAATAACATATGAAAACTGGTACTGGTACTATGATACTAAGGAAGTTGCAATGTGCCTAAATGACTCTAAAATTTAGTTCATAAAACGTGACAATATATAACACATAGACAAAACATACAGGAGGATTGATTAGAATTCAGAAGGCAATTAGAAGGTTTCACGCATCGCCCGAATTGCTTGTGAATTTATTGCAGGCGCAAGACATAAACTTGTATAGGTCAGCTGGGACATGGAGCAGATTTATTGCCTCCAGATACCGAAGTAGACATACACACAATGCAGTCTACGTGAAGATATGAAGAATATGGATTTTGATATAGAAAGCACTTACGCATGTACAAGAAATCGATAGGATAAAATCTAATTCTTATTATGCGTTTTTTTAATATATGCGTGCACATAATGAATTTTAAATTAAATTAATGTTAACAATTTTTTTTTTTTTTAAAAGGGGGGGCACAAGAGCTTGGGGGGGGCCCCGGGGGGGGAACCGCCGCCCCCCACCACCCCCCCAAGGGGGGGGGGGGGCCAATGAATACTTCAAGTGAGGTTTAAATTCTAGAGATTCACAACCTATTTACCTATATTAAATATCAAGTAGTATCAACGTCTTTGTTAACAAGAATGGGAATTTCCTTTAAATAATTGAAGGACATTCCCATGTTTGGCTGAACACGAAGCATGTAGAAACGTTTTTTTACTTGTAATGTAAAAAAAAATATAAACATAAAAAACTCTAATACATAATGTATTGCTGGTAGATTGGTCATAGAGTTTTGTACTATAGACTTCCACAAAGTAAACATGTTTTAGGATGGGCTTGGAATATATAGATTTTTTGGATTGCTATTCTTGATGTCATTTCACCTAACTTTGTGTGTATAACATTCGTGCCAATGAGCACGGCCGCACAGCAAACATATACGGAGGCGAAATAAGAATCGCTAACAAACAAACATTTGCGAGATATCAAAGAGCTCTTGAGTATGTCACAAACAACTTCCAGTACAGACTGTGTAAATATTGAATATCGCTCTCACTACATTTGGGATTTCCTTTACGTTCCTTTTTTACAAGAACAGGTAGAGATGGATTGTAACCAAATAAATCTTCAAGTGCAACTAGAAATGTACAATCAAAATGCAGAACAGAGTAAAAATAAACGTGAAGACAAAAATAAAGCGATAATGCCACACCGTAACTTATCTACATTGTATCTACGTTACTCATAGTAAAACTATTATTATTTAAGACCATATATCTGCGAGGCGTATGACATAGACTAAAGAGAATGTACCTGCTTTCTGCGAGAGATGTCAATTCAAGTGTCACCTCAAGAGTCAACTGTCAAACTATAGCTATTAGTAATATGCATGTGTGGTTTTGGTTTTTGAAAGCACATTAGATTCGGATCTGATAAATGTTGGGATCTCTATATGAGAGAATCTCGATTATCACAAATAAAAACGTTGAACTGATTGTTTTTAAAATAATTAAAAGTTGTATAAACCTTCGACTTGGACTTCGAATTATTTGTAAGCATAAAGAAATAAGTTTATATTGGTGTTAGTACGTAAATAATAGAGTTCATAGAGGGTAAAAACACCATAAGCTAGCAACTTTTTAAAGATATGAGCACAGTAAATAAATTAGCAGTATCACAGTAATAGCGGTATAAATTAAATGCATAAAAACAGCAGCAATTCGGTAAATGAGTTTTTAAACAAGGCTGGCGTGTTCGCATGTATAGGAGTGAATTTGTCACAGGCTTCCGTGCGGAGTTCACATAAATTTTATTAGGTGTTACAATAAATAAAGCCCGGTCCACACTGCCAACTACATTGCACTTTCAACTACATTTTGGACCGTATATTGTGGATCAGGGCTGTCAATCTTTTCTATTAATAATATATCATCGATGACGTCATAACTATTTGCCTAAAAAAATTGGAAGGCGAGAATTTTCGGATACATCCCTTTTTCCATGAATGGGATGTAGACTTATAGTTAAGACATATCGTCATATGATAACTTCATTACTTTCCATTTATTTTCATTGTCAATTACTCTCTTCATTTTCATATTATTAAAATATTCTATTTTGTTCGATAATCTGAATCATCCTAATCCTTTGTATCTACAAATACACAACCCTAATGAACTGTCATTGTTTGTACACGCAATTAAGTATAAATGTTTAACTAAGTCATATGAAATCGAAAATTGAAATAATAATATTTCCCTTAAATTTAAAACTACACCTTATATCTTTATGTATATGTATGTATATCTGGGGATATAGGAGTGCCCCCACAGGACTAGAACTAAGGCACGGCCGTACCATTTTTTCCGCGAAGCCATTTGTTTTTTTAGCGTATTTTAGAATAAAGATATAAATAGACAAAGAGTTTCTGTGATAATGAAGAGCATGTAGTAGGTATATAAGCAAGTTATTTTCATAATTTTCAAGCATCATCAATTATGATAAAAATTTTGTATCTACAAATAGGAACACTACCCATACTTTGACAATGGTAAATAAAGTCATTAAAAATATCATTTTTATCGTGAATATTTTCTTCTTATACTACATATTATAGTGACGTGTATGTACTTACGTTTAAGTAAGGCTATTCAAATTTGTAATACATATTCAATTATAAACAAACACACGCAAAAATGAATCTTTACAACGATTCGCTAAAACGCTTTCAATTTCTAATTATGACATAGTAGTCGGATAGCTGAACTCGTATATAAGTATACTTCCTCAACTCACCTTGGTTTCAATTAAATATCATTACTTTTACAGCAAAAGAACTGCGTCGCAAGACATGTGCATTTTTTAAACGTTATATTTTTTATGGGATCCATTTAACATGTAGGCTATTTACAAAACATAGAAAAAGGTTTTAATTACACTTTAATCCTGATTCGTTTTTTACAAAATTAATATTACTTTTGTTTTGATTTTTACTGCTCACAGATAAGGTTTCAAATTGTAAATCAAGTGGATATTTTATTAGGTTATTTAAACAAGGTGTTCCCTCTTAGTTTCATAATAGACTCTATGTTATTGGAATAAAATTCAGATTTGTTTGTTGGCCATAAGACCTCAGGGTGAACGAACTATGCCACGTGGAGGCTGCAATTGCGCAGTTTTGTAGACCCCTGCAGTGGGTTATGGCCTATATGGCTTATGGGATAGGGTAAACTGACATAGTACCTTAATTTTTAGCAGAGGCTTACCAAAGGGAAAGATTACAATTTAAAGTTGCAAGAGTCCCAAGATATTGCAGTAATATCAAATCTTTTTTAAGCTCTAAGGAAATACTGAAATGCTAAATGATGTCGAATAATTAAATATATATCTACAAAAATTCAAATGTTAGGGAAAGTTAAATCGGCCGGAATGGGATACGTAAATAGATCATATATTCAGCGTCCTTTACAGTATCAGAAGTCCCAGAACATCAAAAGACTTCTTCACATTTAATGTTTTCGCATATTATTTTTACCCACAGTTTTGTGTCGGTAATGTAGGGTATTTTTGGGGCTTTAGGAAATATACAAACGTAAAGGGATCAAACATTTCACTTAATTGATTCGATAAAATTGAAATAGAACATATGTGTTCAACAATTTAGATGGATCATTTACGTATGTAAGGCAAAACGGATGTTATTGGCAAAAATATATAATTTGCATTTTTTATTTGAATATTATAGGATGCTGTTCGCGGTATTTTGTGGGCAAAGATTTATTTAAATTGGGAAACTCATTTTTAAAATGTTCATTTTCTTTAAATATATTAAACACGTTCATAATGTATATTCAAAAGCTTAGAGTCCAATTTATACTCATTTTAAAGTGACTCACGGTAATGCATAAGAATTACTTCGTTTTCACTGAATGAAGCTTTTTGTTAGTTTGAATTAGTCTTAAGAATAATAATACCAATTGAGATAAAATCGTGACATCATTATAGTAGAATTTATCTTACTAAAAGCTTCGACTACAATACGCCATGGAAATTAAATAGACAATCTCAAATGATATTTCTCAAATCGGTATTCATAGTATTTAAAATTTCACTTTAAAAATGTTTATAGACAAAATTGGATTCAGCAGACCTATACGATAGGGTCAGCAGTGCTTAGCCGCTAAACCAGACATACTCTATGTAATGCTTTAAAATTTTAAGATACCTCGTACTTGAATATGGCTATTTACCCTAGGAAGGGAATATTTAGGTGACCCACATACATCCCTCCTGAGAGTAGTGCATGGGAGTGCAATCAAATCACCGTTTTTGTTAAATAAGGTCCCCTCGGCAGGGGTTTGGTGCCGGGTCGTGACAAGTTGTTATTAATAAGTTAGACGTTTGCGAAATGCGTAGTATGTAATTATATAGCAGTCAAAAAGGGGAATGTTTTGACTCAAGACCATCTCTCAGCAAATTATTGCTTAAATTCCAATCTCAACACGTATTGACTAACTTTTATACTTATCTTACTAAAAAGGTGGGTAAGGTAGGTGTTGGTAAATACGAAATACTTTTTATGAGGTGGAAGAGATCGCTTGTTCACAATAGGAGCCTTATTCCGAATGTCTTTAGTTACCTGATTGTTGTTTTAGTTTTAATAATACGTGAGTTGATTTATAGACAACTACATATATCGAAATTTTCTGATTAAAACCATAAGAATTTGGACGCGTTGGGGACGAAATTTTAATTGATCTATAATTATCTTGACAAATAAAGAATAATAAACCTATATATACTTATATTGTGAAGTTCAACTCAATCTTAGTCTTAATTTAAGTTATTGAATAATCAAAAAATCACTGTTGGAGAGTGCCAATTCCATTCATTATATATATGTAACAATAATTTACACACAAGCGTTATATAACAAATAAGCGTTCGTTTCGTAGTATATTTTATATAATGATTAAAAACGACTATTTAAGTATTGTTGTATTGTGTTAGTATCTGCTGTATTAAATGACTACTCCGGATAGGCATTCATTCATTACAAGAGTCGAAATTAACACATTCATCGTTAAAATAAATTCTTCCAAATTTTCTCGAATACCGAGTTCATTAATAAACTTTAAAACTGAATCTTCACTTAATGACCTGGAAAGGAGAATTTAAGATGAGATCGAGATTCTTTTGAAATTTTTAATCGATTTTTAGATTTAATTAATTACTCTGAAGGTGGCTTGTGGTATGGAAGTTTTTAAAACGTTTAACTTCATTGATAAGATTCCCTTGATTGTGTTAGTAAATACATTCGTTTATATATTTGAATAAAATTTAAATTATTAAAGTGTCTTAAGATGTGCTTTCGACTGAAGGAACATATACTTCAGTCGAAAGCATATTGGTAAGTACTTATTTGTGATATAGAAAATTTTCAAATGTCTGTTTAGAAAATGATTTTTTCCTGAATATGCTATTAGTAAGACTATAAAACAGAAATTGCTTTAATAGCATCGTATGAAGCTAAAAAATTGGTTCGTCAGCAAAATTTAGCTTTACACCATCGTCGAAGATACCTAAAGGTATGTGTCGTTGGAGTGTAGACGATCAGCCTGGCGTCCTCAGACTTGTTGACTCAACACAGATTTTTAATGCGCTCCTCACCAGGGTTGCAACTCACCACATAAAGATAGTAAATAATATGGAGCTTACTGAACGGCTATGGAAATTGCGTTCACCGGTTTGAAAAATCACGTATTATCTATTAGAAAAGAAATATTTCTGTGACCGCTTCCTGGTTCAAAACACCTAACTTTTAACGCACTGAATCCCAAACTTTTAACGCACTGAAATATTAGAAAAAATGCATGATATAAAACTTTTTTAACCGATAAAAACATTGAATAATATTACAATCTTGACTCCAAAATGTGGCACTCGCTTTTTAATTCAAAAATGTACAACATGTATGATAATTTATTAAATTTACCACTTTATTTAGATAAACTAAAGATATTAAAGATAAACTAAAGATATTCATTTATCGATAGCCCTAACATACACGAGTATAGGAGATTATCACTAAGTACCGCCTGTATCTGAGATCGTCGGCAGCATCGTGTCTTAAGCTGTACACAGCCCTACTACTGTCTCTGCCTCAAAAATCATACTACTTCTGTTTTATTTATAGGGTAACTATAAAAAGAAACAAATATTTTACAGTCGTGTTTTCGGTTCACAAAACTAGCAATGATATGAACGCGAATTCATTACTATACAGCGGCAGCAATTTGATTAAGAGAGAGCGAAATGTAGCCATCTACAAAAGCTCTAAATGTTTTTACTTCCTAACCGCTAATGAACTTCATCCCCATTAACATTCGTTAAGAAAGATAAAAAAATACTCATTTTCCAAATCAACTCCATGGTAGGAGCTCCTTTGATACAGCGATCCGATGCACTCGGCTCTGGTCTCGTTAGCAGAACTCTTTTCATATTCGAACCTGTTTATTTTTGGCGTTTTCACGTGTCTCTGCAGTTTTCAGTGCAACAAGATATAACATCAAAGCGCTAACACCGCCGAATATATAGTAAAACATTTGATTCATCAATTTTAAAAACGCCCAGACTTTATTCAAAACCTTCTATTAATAGGAGATGACGATAAAGTAATAAGTTTAAATTTATGAACGTACTTATATCAAATATTTATGTAGATTAAAATGGGAGTAGATGTAACTGGCGATATGCAATATAATCTTAATTCTAGTTGTACATTAAAAAATAACAAAATTAAAAAGAAAACTTTCTCACTAAAGTCAATTTAGAATGTTTGTGTACCTATGACAGAGTGCCCGTGGGACCATTATCTCGCTGTATTGCAATGTTTATATACTGAACGTGGAAAGCACCAGCTCTGTGGCTACCGGTACCTGTCCACCATGTTTTATTAGCTTGTGTAAGCTCAAGCTGTGTTTTTGTAAGCTCAAGAATCTCCACTCCAACATGAAACTCGTTTAATATACTATAAACAAAGCTTGAATTTTCGAGCCTTTTTTTAAGCGTGTCAGCGTGGGGAAATAGGACATTTTATTTGGAATAACTTAGATTAGCAAAAACTATTTAAACTAAAGGATGAGCCACATTATACTCTTCATTCCTGCCCTTAATCTCTATATATAGTATTATTATTATTCCTTACCTTTAATCTATTATTATTATTGTAAAGGAACCAGCAGCTTTCTATAGGAGCATGGCTCAAAGTCAGGTCAAAATGGCCAGTATCCATTTCAGGATACAAGGTGAATTGCCGAAACTACTCAAGCTTTTAGTTGAAAATACGTAACCGCACTCCGTTGAGGTTGAAGGAACACATTTTCAACGTGAAATACTAATATTAGAAACCTATAACTTAATCTTAACTTTTTTTGAAGAATTTAATATATATATTATTTATATTAGTTTTGGCTTGAGAATGAACTACCACTTGGCACTCTGAGGTCTGGCACGACTTTAGACCACCTAGTCAATAGTGCGACTGGTTCAGTGTTGTTGATAATGATATATTATCAAGAAATTGTAAAAAAAATCAGTTTCAAAGATTTTGATCGTCTAGTGTGACTTGAGCTCTATATTGGACCATGAAGTATGAAGCAAAGTACAATTTGTTTTGTTTTTGCTTAGTCCAATAAGCTGATCTCATCCAATTCTGCTTCGAATTGTAACATTCATTTGTGTTTGACACTCTATTCACTCTATATAGCTTCTCTAGAAGCTATAAATAACACGCAACATGTAAACAGTGTAACCTTTGTTAAGTAATTACAGAGTAAATAAATAAGTAATACCTCTAAATATCTATTCCTATATCACTGAATTTAATGAAAAACAAATGGCTACTTGTTTTTAATAGATGAAAACTTGGCATTTTTTTTTTTGTTTGAAATGTTTGTCAAAGGGTTTTTCGTTGCTTTCCTGTCTCAGTTGGATTAAGCCCGATCCTAAATAAATCATATCGACTAGCAACACTGACATTTTACGTCTAACCATTGTCACTATTTTTGATTACAACAGTTTTACTATCACTTATTTTATTGTGTCCTTTACTACTGACAATTAAACCTTGTTTTCCAATAACTTCTTTATCAACGGTTTACGATTGTACTGAGTTTTTATCAGGGACCGGGGCATGATCTGATTACGGAACAGGCCAAACAATTTTACGACTGTATTTATGGTTTTATGTCCAAAGACCTCTATATATATCACTGTTGGTGACCCATGTCTGTATATTTATGAGTAAGATTAACAATTGCTAGTATAATATTTTATTTTATTTACGCGAGTATCAAATTTCACGATTGCTGAAAAGCATTTGCAACGTCGGCATAAATAATAGTAATTGTAATGAAATTGCTATCATCATTTCAATATCAATAACGGGTCGGATAACGCTAATACAAATGTTATATAACATAACAATTGAAATATGTAATTGCTAATTTAATTAATTTTGAATTGATTGCTGTAAACAAAAATCACATGCTATTTCCATTACGTTTATAGACAGAATACGATGTGAATGAAAAAATTTTAACACTTCTCGATATAATGGAAGCGAACCAGGGGCGACCCGCTCTAGCGCTATAAATTATAATCGGTACGACAAGCTCTCGGATAGCCAAAAACGTGGAAATTATTGCATACCCAGCGCTGTCAGTTACCACGTTATATTTTATTTATACCTTTTACGAGTGTTGCCAACCATAAAAAAGTTTTAGTGGGTGTTATAAAAATCCATTTTTTGTTGTTAAAATTGCGTTGATAGGTTCCCATGACATTTATGATGCAAATTACGCTGCGGCTCGTTTAAGTATATTTTTTTTAACCAACGAACACCAATGACAATTTTATGAATGTAATAATAATTATAATAACAAATTCTAGTAGTAGTTGTATTAGTACTACTACTAGATAATCTCTGCGGCTTCACTCAACTCAATAAAGAGACCATGCTCGCCATTTCGTATAAATACATTATTATGTAAGTAATACATGTAAATAGTACTTATATCTAATATAATTAGAAGCGTTAAGTGTATATATTTTCATTTAGAAATCAATTATTACCAAAAGAGAAAAAAAATGCAACTATTTATCTTCTATTATCTATATCTAATATAATTAGAATGTTTATAGCTACCATATTTTATATGTACGTTTTGGTTTAGATCCTATGTTTATTCTTTTATTAGATCTCATTATTATACAATAACATTATTTAGTCAATTATTTATTAACTGAACTCTAGTTAGTTATTGTTTTTTCCAAATTCAAAGGCTATATTGCCTTTGGATTTGGATATTGTTTTTTATTTAATTGGTTATGTATTATCTAATACATAGATATTAATTATACATTATTATTCTTACACATAATAACAAAGTATAGCTAAAGTTTATTGGAATATTTGTGTATAGTTAATTCCTTACTTAGAAAAAGACTATAAAAATTAGACGACAATTATAGGTAGAATAAAGCGACAAAGGGTGTATTGGGCGGGTAGACTAGGGCGGGCGGTGCATTCATAACCAAATGCGGGCAGTTTACACTGAAACTGAATGTACCTGCGAGTAGTGCAATATCCGCCACTACCTCATATCCGGTGCTCACTTCGCTTACAGTACGTTCAAGGCTTCGGCGATGGCGTGTTAGAAATAATAAATGTTATTTAAAATTGTCGTTAAAAATAGTGCGAAGTCTCAAGTATAATGTAGGAGTAAATTTAATCACGTTATCTTCGTTGTGAACAACTTAAAGTCAGTGATTGCCATAAAATAGTTTTACGTGAAATAAATTTATTTACAATTGTTTTTGTAAATGTATATTAACAACTTTGTAATAGTAGTTTTACTTTTCATGGGTACCTACATAACTCTAGAACTGGAAACTTTCTCAGTCATACAGTAATGGAAACAAAAAAGTAATAATATTTTGTTATTATATTTTACGATATACGCTAGTAGCGTTGGGACGTACAGCTAGAAAAAGGTTCTTAAAAGACGAATATTTATAACTTTTGCTTCGGTATAGTGTGGATATAATTATTCCTAACATTACATATTTGAATCTATTAGATAATATATAATCTATGGCACAGATTAATATCTATCACTCAATCCGTAACTGTAATGGTACAATACAACTTTATGGCCTTCATGCTCATTTACAACAAAATCTTATTATAAAAACGGTTATTTTAATATTAGGTTATTTGAGTTAAAGTGAGGCAAAAAATAACTTATAACTTACGGCACATGCCGTAACCAAGTATCGCTGCTATATTGCGAGTAGGCAGACACTAGGCAGGCGAAATGTACCAGAGACGAGCGAATTGAGATTCGCGGATGATTCTCATACAGATAACCTTTTCCGCTATTAGTTTGAATTATTGAGTTTGAATCCTTAAATTGAAATTAACATCTGGCTAGTTTTATTGTATGAGCTATAAAATTTATATCCGCGCCCTCCTGGGGTTGATTTAATATTGTTCTTTCAATACATAAGAAATATACACAGCATATATTTAAGGATTTCTCTGAACACAGCCTTTATTCCTGCAATTAGGTAAATTGTGTCAACTCTGATCTGAATATAAATTAACCTGATTGGTGATAAGAATAAAATAAATTAATTACGACCATTGGTGCCAATATTAAAAAATACTTCGGTTTGCAATTCGGTCAGGAATTAACATACTACATACAGTAATTAGCGGAACCTGCCATACCTATACAAAATATTAGTTCGTAATATTAAAATTAACCTACTGTATAGACAGTAACATTTCAAAAGATTTGTCGACTTTCTTACTTTGTGAGTTTCGTCATTGCATAGTATTTAACATAGTATTTAACGGGCTTAGTATGTTATAATATAAAAAACAAAATCAAAATCAGAAATGTCACAGCGCAAATTCCCGCCAAGCGCGACATATTGGCGGACATTTTAATTTCTGAAAAAATCATTACAGACGATTAATTACTCCCTTTATTGCCGGCCGCGAAATTAAATCCGTTTTGGTAGCAAATAATTACGTCCGTTCATTTGCTCTTAATTTTGTTGAATATTGAGGGAGACTGATGTTTATGACATGTTGTCATAGTGAAAATATTATTTAAAATTCAATATCGGTGAGTCTATGTCGGTTTCACATTAATTTATTCTATGTCCTGGGTTTTTATTATGTAAATCAAAGCACTGAATTTTATATGAAAAGCTACGACGTTTCGAATAGGTAAATAACATGAATTATATAATGCAGTTTTCATAAGTCTTAAGTCAAGTTAAAAGTCTAATATAAAAGTCTAATTAAAACCATATGTAATTTTTTCTTAAAACATTGATAGATTCAAGATATGAGATGAATATAAATGAAAATACTTAAAAAAATGTATCAATAATAATAAAATAATCAAACGCTATTTTACATCGAGGGACGCACAAATGAAAAAGTTTATCTAAAAGTACTCTCATATAATCGAAACCCTGTTTTATGTTTAGACTAGAGTTTACATCTGGTTACAATAATATTTTTTAACTTAGGCTCCTCGTGCCAATAATTAATCCAAACTGTTTGATGACTGGCTTCGACCGCTTATTCAGGTTCCAGTGAAGGGCTGCTGGGCAAAATTTATATTCCAAACAGTACTCACTTGCAGTTCCGTGAAATATTCAATTGACCTACGGTATGAAAACAGGTTGTCAAGCCTGTGATGTGAACTTATGTATAAAGCCTGTTGTTTCATTATATATTAGCTGTTCCCTGAAATAGTGAAAGAATTACAAACACACTTGCAAATTATTTCTCTTTATAATACGAATATATATAAAAATAAGATCGGCATACGCAGGAATTTTAATTGGAAATATCAAAAAAAAAATTGTAAATAGTGAAGGATATATAAATTTAAAAGATTAGCCTTCATGTCGCTATATAACTTATATTTGACTACAAATTTGTATTTTCGATTTAATATGTTGTTGAAGTAGGTGGTACATTTTTTATTTTTATTTGAAATAAAATACTATCGTTAATTAATATAGTATACAATTAATAATGATATATGGTAAATCCATGAAAAAATGTTCGAATTATTAAAATAAATAGGTAGTCATATCACAAGAAGGAGTTACCTTGAAGTTTTGATTCTTGAATAATAGAGGAAGGAAAAAAGTTTTTTACGATTTATACTTTGTAACACGTAATATTACTTTGGTAGGGCATCATCTATAAAAACTAGTTATGTGCGATGCATATAACTAGTTATAATATATAAGTATACATCAGGTGTCCGTCAAAGTTTGTAACCCAGCTCAGGAAGCAGTCTTCAAACATGACAAGTTTCAAAATACACAACCTATTCTCGTAGGTCGTCATCACGTTTGTTAAGCCAGGAGGCTTTTTAAAATTTCAAACTGCTATAAAACTACAGTCGTCCACGTCGTTGGAAAACTTCAAAATTGCGTGCTTCCTCACGATATCGCCTATATCCTCTAATTTCCCTCAGGACGCCTCGCGAACTGTCATAAACAAACCGCCAACTATCCGCCCACTAAACACGCTATACCTTGACGGATTTCTAAGACTTAAAACGTATATCAATTGCTTTCTGTAAAAAATACGGGACTTCAATAGAACATGCCTGCTTTAATTGTAGTAGTATTTTGAATTCCATGCTTAAAATAATGAAAGACATAGAAGTAATGGGGCTAATAAAAAATAATGTAATAAACATGTATCTAAACATATAAAATTGTTATTTATATGTCATTGTATTGTCGATTGTAGCGACGCTTCGTATCGTAATCGTAGTTATCACAGACTGCCACTTTAGCTTAACAGATTTGAAGTAATAAGATTTCATCAATTTCATTCGTAATACCGTCCGCCGTTCCAAAACTGAGCGCTTCAGAAGGCACTTCCTGCCACGCACCACTGTTATGTGAAACCAGCTGCAAAGACATCTTTAAGCCCGGCAATACACTTGTACGGCCTCTGGCATTAAGAATGTCCATGGGCGGGCGGTATCACTTACGATCAGGTGAGCCTCCAGCCCGTTTGCCCCCGTTTTATAAAAAATACCCATATAAACAAGTAGCATATCTCTATGTCTTATCTAGGTTTTAATTTCTTTAACGCGATCCAAAGAACGCAAAAAATTTAAACCATTTCCTGAACATTTTGTATTGAAATACATCAGAACTCAGAACATCTGAACTATCAGAATTCAGATAGTTTTCGTCTAAGTTATACTTACTTACTAGGCAGTATGCATTGCATATGTAATCCAAATGTTTTGAAAACAAATTACTTTAGTTTGATGTAATTTGTTTAATCCCGTCAACAAAACCATTTAACAAAGCCATTAACAAAGCACTGAAATGAGTTTTAAATAATAAACAAACTCTTAATTATTTCAATATCCAACCACTTCCCCTTAAAATGGCGAACATTTTAATTTCTTTAATTCGCCCGCTTAAAAAACCGTCGCGAGACCGACATAGCGCTTGCAAAAAGATAATAAACAAGTCTTGGTCTTAATTAAAAGCCAGGAGAGCGTGCTCCACTCATTATGGATACCAAAATGCAGCAAAAATACTTGTATTGCAGACGAAAAATGCCCGGTGTAATGGCATGGCGCTAATTTTAATTTAATAGAAAATCTTTTGATCACACCTGATTCAAATATCATAAGTGTATTGAAATTAAAACCGAATTCATTGTAACTGTAGATAGTTTTACTGATTGTATTATTGCTTATCGATAGAAATTCTACTAACCGATGTATTCGCATTTTTTATATAAATACATGACTGAATAAATAATGTGACTGCCTGTGCCGATACACTTCAAACCATCCTAAACAAGAATTGAAGGTATGGTATACCCTTAACTGCAGCTCAGTCCACAGAAAATGGCTCCATGCTAACGTGGCATCTATCATCTCATATTCGGATACTTTTAGTCAAGACGCAACTCACGTAATCAAGAGAAAAATGGTAAAACATTCAACGTCTTTAAAACATACTACTATATTCTTAAGATAATGTAGCTACCAACCAAACTATTGCACTCAAACTCAGATAGAATAACGTCCTTTGCGATATCAAGAGTGTTACATTTTTTTAAGATCATCTAAGACGCCGATAATCGCTCCCTACGGTCAAATAAAACTATTGAGGCGATAAATTACACCCAAAAGCAATAATATCTGTAATAAAAAGCAATCTTAAGGAAGTTTCACTAATAATTCAAGCTCTCGTACCACAGAATCAAAAAGTGTCCTTCTATTATGTATGATGTAAAATTAAATATTTTTAGTTTTTACTAATTAAATTGAACTATATTACAAATTATCAACTTTACTTGTTCTTATATCTACACAACTAATATGAATAAATAATATTGATATTTATTTTTTCAATTGTACTTAGCGCCATCTGTTGATAAATTGAAGAATCGTTTGAAATAAAATTTTCATATCTGATCCTTCTAGATGACTAGATGCTGCCTAGAGCTTCAACCTCATAAATAAATCTGTTCACGGGATAATAATTTAGGGATCAATTTATTACTAACAAATGTAAAATTTAATTTCTTTGTAGTTAATCTGCACAATTTTGGCTTTTAGGACTATTTCAGATAAACAAATGCACTTATAATATTAGTAGGTACCAATGAACTTTAGATGAGAACTTTCCATAAACATAAAGTAAGCACACACCAAACATTCTTAAGACATGTTGTTTTGTTTTACTTTGCTGCTGCTTTGGTAACATTATTTTATAAGTTATATAACGATTATATTAGAAAGGATGTTGTTTATTAAAAATCAAAAATTATTTAGACAATTTATTTAGTTATCTTAGAACATATTTTAATAACATAATTAGAAAGTTACATGTGCATTATCTGAAACAAACAAACAAAGAATGTGGATTATCAAGTATTTTATTTTTCATAATTTACTTTAGCAATTCAACTAAATAATAATCATATAGAACATGATACTATATGCGATTTCTATAAATACTTAATGAAGTAATAAGTTATAGACATAATAATCACCTTTACTTGCTGCTGTTTGCGTTAATATAATGGTAGAGTATAACGAGGAGGAATATGGATACACCTAAAATGTTTGAAAACACTGCAAGCTGGATATCAGTAATCATTGTTCTTTCTGAAAATACAAAACATACTACTTAGTAAAGCTAAGGACTGTCACAAGTATGAGTGATGATACCATTTAAAACAAAATAAATCTTAGTAATAACTTCACTTTAAATTATACAATTCCATTGTACTAGTTACCGGTTTAAGAATTTTAGATCAGTTCCGTTAATACTTTTTCGAGGCAGCATTTAAATATCTTTCTAAAGAGAAATTAACCACCTTTTTGTAGTGTAATATAATAAAGCAATACTTACAATTTGTATTTATGGAAAATTAAAAATGCAAAATATATAAAGTGGTGGAGGAGTCTTTCTTTTTTGGAGAATTCTTAACCACGTCACACTAACCGAACGTAAACATTAAATGCTCATGGGAAATAGCAATTGACATATTACGATTATTGCCTGGGCTGAATGTAATAAATCACGCTACACAGATAACTAACATTCTGTCTGAGATCTGTGCTATTAATTAAATTCTTTTTTATAAAATAGGGGGAAACGGGCAGAAGGGTCTCCTGATCGTAAGTGATACTGTCGCCCTTGGACACTCGCATTACTAGACGCCTAATAAGTGCATTGCCTGCGTCATTAGGATAATAATACAATCTTTTCTCGCTTATTTGTATCGGATCGGATTTAAGTGCTAAAATATAAAAACCAATAATTACGTTCACTAAGCTATTACATCTTACTTCAAAAAGTATCTTTACGCTTCTTATTTGCATGCAATAAATAACTTTAATACAGAGTTGCATATTCTGTGGTTATTTCTGGTACATTTGTAAACAGAGCAATAAAAGTAAATGAAGGTCTGCCAATGTCAAAATTTTTGTTATCTTTGTCCGTTGAAATTGTTATTTCATATTTCTGATTTATTGATAAATTAGATAAATAATAAAATTTCAATTTTTCAAATAAAATTTCAATTTATATATAAGGTAAAAAATTAAATATTGTAGTTAAGTAAGATGTATCTATCATCAGTTAGTTCACGTTTATTATTATATGATACGAACAATTGGGAATTGAAACATTGCCATGGAAAATCCGACGGAATTATGAGGGATGTGTCTTGGAGCGATGATAGTAAATATATCCTGTTGGTATGCACCTTTAATTAAAGATATTTTATTTGTTCGAAGACACTTTTTTTTATTCATTGAATATTTTTTTAGTCCTAACTCTTTAAAACTAACATAGTTTTATTATAAAGAATATGACTAAATGCTTCATTTTTGTAACTTCAGGTCAATCATAAAGGCAATGCTGAAATTTTAAGTCCTGCAACTCATAATCTGGTGCTACAACATATCCCAATTGAAAACTCATGTGCGGCGTGTTTTCAAAGAAATGACCATCGTAATATAGCTGTAGGAACTGTAAAAGGTGAAGTTATAATTTGGGATGCTAAGAACAAAGAAAAAACTAAAATATTTCCCACATTGCCATCCTATGCTGCAGTAGAGTTCATAAGTTGCAATGCCAAAAATACAAGTTTAGCAGCTACCATGCAGAATGGTGACACTGTAATTTATGGTCTAATTTCTAACATACCTACTTCTACTGTTAAACTTAGCTGTTCCAAGAGTATATCAGCTATGAAGTTTCACCATGAAGCAAGGTCATTGTTGGGTCTGGCAACTGATGAAGGCCATGTTGTGTTAAAAGATATTTCTGTTAATAAGGACAAAGTTGTTTTTGAGAACAGTCATGCATCTCCGGTAACAGATTTTGTATATTCCCTCATACATAGAGATCTGATGCTGTCTAGTGGTTTGGACAAAAATATGCAAATTTATGATATCAGACAGAGAAATGTGATATCAACTTTAAAAACACCACATGCCTTGACAACATTGGCAATAAATATAGATAATCAAGTTGCACTTGGAACTCAAAAGGGATATGTTTTGCTGTATGACTTAAGAGACCTATCAACACCATTGAAAGTTTTAAAAGGCCACAATGACAAAGTTAAAAAGATCACATTTCAGCCATCAAGAAAAAAATATATGTCTCCAGAATTAAGTTTAGTTGATAAGTTAGATGCAAACAGTCCCAATATGGGATCACCAATTCGAAACTGTTCCTCAGATTTGTTTTTTACAAACAACACTCCACCAACTCATTCTGTACCTACAAAGGATGTAGAAGATTCATTTCTTCTTATGATGGGTATGGTAGACAAATCAAATGAAGAATTAGAACCAAATTATAATAAATCATTAGAAACTTATAAAAAAAATGACCATAGTGAATTTAGATTGCATCAATTGGATCCAGAAAAAAGTGCCATGTGTAAATCCTCTACACCAATTATAAATAAAACAGCAGATAACATTTTACCAATTTCCACAACACAAAATGGTATAAATGAAGAAAGAACTTCAAATGCTAATTTATCAACAGTAAAATCGAATAATACCAATACTTTGAATGTTGGTATTGATGTTAAAAATATTGAAGAGTTAAAAGATTTCTTGAAATTAAGTCTTTCATATGTTGCAGATGATAATAAGAATTGCTTTCTTCATATCATGATGGCATTGACAAAACAAAAGCTTTATCTAGAAAAGCAATTATCTCAAATGAGCAACCAATTAACAAGGTTAGAGGAAAGTCAAAATGAGTTGGTAGAGGTAAACAGAAAACTAGCGTTAGAAATTGATCAATTGAAATCTAGGCAGAATTCATTTTAACTAAGCCATCCAATTGCTGTCTTCCTCTTGACTAAAGGTTGAATTTCATCAATTTAATATGTTGGGTAACTAGATGCAAGGGGGAGAGTTCCTCTTTTGATATCTACTCTCTAATGATAAGAAACAACAACTTCTGCCACAATTGATGTAACCATAGTTAATAATTCTGCTTACATATGTAAGTACTGTAATGTAAAAAACATTCAGATGAAATATTACTTTAAAAAATTATGTAATTGATTATGGAGATTATTTCAATTAATAGTACTGTGTTTTAATGCACTGTTTGTGATAGGTCTCGTCTTGATTGTTACAAATTTAATAATTTAATTTGACCAATCACCATAACATTACCTATTAATATTGTGGGTAATACATGAGCAGTTCTTATAATTAAAGGTCGATTTTTAAAATTATGCAACAAGATCTCTAAATTGATCAAAACAACCAAGGATGAATTTCTAAAAATGTAGGTGTGCTAATTTATTTTTATAATATTTATTTTTTTTAAAATTTTATCTCAGTATTCTAACTGTAATTCTTCTAGAAACAAATATAAAATTAACAAGAGTCTTTTATATTTTTTGATCATGAAGAACATACCTAGATAAAAAAATATGTGTTTTAATACTGTTTTCATATATTAACATTTTTGAATTACTTATTTATATAAAAATTTAAAAAAAATCCGACTTCTACAATTTAAAAGTAACAGTTCAAACTAACCGTCACCGATGACTGTCATTGTCATTACTAGTAGCCCAAGACAATGATGGGTGGATTATTCGATCTAGCCAGAGTACACTCGCTAGTCGCTATCGCTACTCGAGTATTATTGTTCTGTGATTTAACCAATCGCAGAGCTTTGTATAGTGTCGGTCAGACAATAGTGATTAATGACATTTTCAGAATCACTCTTATACTCTTATCTAGCCTTTGAAATTTGAATTTATTGGTAATTTTTTTGATAACTGTTATCTTAGTTTAATAAATCATTATAATGGGTGAAGTCGGGACAAACAATTTTTTTGAATCACAAACTATAATAGCTGACCACAAAGATCTAATTCACGATGTTGCATTTGATTTCTATGGAGAGAGAATGGCTACTTGTTCTAGTGATCAGTATGTAAAGGTAGGTTATGTTATTGTTTTGATTTAAGATACACACATTATATAGTAATGAAATTGATAATCTTAATTTTTATCTAATGAGATCTGATAATATTCCTTATATTTTATATGTAAGGTATATAAATAAAATTGGAATATTTTATTTTATTAATTCTGCTTAAGGTGTGGGATGCAGATGGCCAAGGAGGGTGGCGTTTGACAGCAAGTTGGAAGGCTCATCATGGTTCTGTATGGAAAGTAACCTGGGCTCATCCTGAGTTTGGACAAGTTCTAGCCACATGCTCTTTTGATAGGACAGCTGCCATTTGGGAAGAAGTTGGTTTGTATATTATAAAAAGCTAATTATAATGTTTATTGACACAATGCTATATGTTAGCATTAACATCTGTATACTTTGATAACCCATCCTATAGTTTACTAGCCACCCATTTATTCTGTATTTGATTATTTCAGGAGATATAACAGCATCGGGATCAGAAAAAGGACTTCGGACATGGGTTAAAAGATCAAACTTGGTTGATTCAAGAACTTCAGTTACTGATGTTAAATTTGGTCCCAAGCATTTAGGTTTACTGTTGGTGACTTGTTCTGCTGATGGTATTATAAGGTAACTTTGGAAAATCGTTGAAAAGTCCTATTCTTAATATCCTTAATTCTATAAATGATACCATATGTTTAAAAGTTTAGAATTAATATGTATTGAGTAAATACATATTGAAAAAATACAAAAGTCATTTCATGAAAAAGAAAGTTAAATGTTCTATTTACCTTGAATAGCTGAAAAGATGTCAACAGTTACCATAATTCATGGAATACCATAGGGGGTAGTTTAATAGGGGGTGTTTAAAATTTTTTCAGGATTTATGAAGCACCAGATGTCATGAATCTTGCACAGTGGACATTACAACATGAAATGCCTACTAAAGTCTCCATTAGTTGTCTTTCTTGGAATCCTTCTTTATCTAGGTAAATAATAATATGTTTTGACAATATTTTGCCAATAACCTTTGTATTTAGATAAAGAAATGCCAGCTGTGTCAGGAAGCTTAACCTTTGTAACTTTCCACTAAGTTTCATTTAAATTAAGTTAAACTGAAACTATATATGCAAACTTAGTTACAGTCCAAGTACAAACACAGATATTATGTACATCAAAAACGATACTATAATTAATTAGACATAAAACTAAAAAGAGACAAAATATTTTTTTGAGACTAAAATTTTTAATGTGAATTATTTTTATTCAGGGTAAACTCTAATCCACCAATGCTGGCTGTTGGGAGTGATGAACCCAATGTTGCAAACGCAAATGCACAGTCCGATAAAAGTTGTAATGGAAAAGTATTTATATATGAGTAAGTAGCCTCGTTTTGCTTTGTTGTGTTTTCTCAATATATTTCAATTATGAGCAACTATATGTTGTCAGTGTTTTTAAAGTATTTTAATGCCAGAATTAAATAAATGTAGTGTGGAATTTTTACAGTTGGAGAGACTCGTTTACTTACAATTTCCTACATACATACAATTTCTTTTGAAATATTTAGTAAATTCCTTAAAAATATTCAGGTATAATTTTCTCAACTAAATTGAGATCAACATTCTAAGCTGAGTAAGGAATCTTCTTTTGATCACTATTTTTCCAGTTATATTTAACCTTTGCACTAGGCTATGTGAACCATGACTATCTGGACTTTTTAAAGATTTTGTTAGGTGTGAGATTATTTATTGGATTATTTACAGGCTACTAAATTATCTTACAGGCACAGCGAATCTTGCCGACGGTGGGCAAAGACTGAGTGCCTTGCATCAGTAGTGGAGCCAGTTAATGACCTTGCGTTCGCACCAAATCTAGGCAGGTCATTCCATCTTTTGGCCGTCGCTACCAAGGACGTTCGCATTATCAAAATGGAGCCCCTGCCGTATGTTTTTTTTAATATTAAATCTTGAATTTGCTATACAAAATTTTTACCACCACGGAGTTTTATATGTACACAGCATCAGTACTAAAGATTAAATAAAAAAGTGAGTTATCGCGGCGGATACCGTACGCACGTCAGTAACTTGTGCACTCCGTTCTTACGCGTCTCGCAACTTGCACTTGCTTGTCTCGCACGTCGCGTCATTTTTGTTTTAAAATTTTGAAATTGGAAAATCATATTAAATTTTTAATAGTAATTTATATAACCATAAACTAAACTAGTCATAATTAACTGTGTTCTGAATATAGTAATGAAGACAGGATTCTTGCCTAAAACAAATTTGACTTTTATCTCTATAAATTCAATCTGTTATATCAATAGCGAGTCTTCAAGCAATAGCAATGGGTGCGGGGTTAGATTCCGCAGTGAAGTGTTGGCGGCATTCGACGATCACAGCTCGTGCGTATGGAGAGTTTCGTGGAACGTCACTGGGACGCTACTTGCTTCTTCGGGGGACGATTGTTGCGTACGCCTTTGGAAAAGTTAGTGTTTACGTCTGACTATTTTATCGTGTATTCGTCTATCTCTAGGTTAATATCCTTTTACTTTGAAACCTTAGGAATGGTGCAACTTAGAATAATATATAGAAAATTCTAAGACTTATAATATTAATTATAATTTATAGACCCTAGAAATTACGCTAGAGTTAATCACTTTTGTATCAATATATTTCATATATTTTACATTAATATAATATAATAAAATTGTGTATGGATTTGTACAATCCAATTTGACTATGATTTCTAAGCGCGTTTAGTTACTCTCAATACTGTTTGGTTGACTCCACAGTGCAATACCTGAACCAGTGGCGTTGTTGCGCCGTGTTTAAGAACGAGTCGAGCGGGAACGAGTCTCCCGCTCGGACGCGGCCGCGAACAACGTACACACGCCTCGCCGCGATCACCAATCCCACGCACATGCCGCATCACTGACACTGAGGTAACTCGATCCGTCAATTTTTAAACTAATTGTATGGCCTCACATCAATTTCGTCACTTAAATAATTGCTATCTATTTATAAATGATTATATATACTAATTTATTTAAATTTCAATTTGCCATGATTCAACATATAGAATTATCCATTAGGGTGCTTATATGGGCATTGGCATTCGTTTATTTTTAAGTTAATAATTATAATGTTAAAAAGCTTATCGCACTAGAAATTAACATATTTCTTTTCGCCTCGTTTCATGTGTAATTTTCAAACACTAAGTTAAATTTAGATAAGATTATATTTTCCTTTGTAATTGTTAAGTATTTTTAATGTTGTTATAATAATGTAACATATTAAAGATTTTTCAAGCCTATCTTCTAATTTTCAATACTAAAATTATTGCTATTTATAGTATATGAATGACAGTCCAAAAAACCTAGTCCAGAATGTATAATCCTAGTTTTAATTCTCATGTTCATTGTTACAAAAATTATAAAATTGATTTGAAATATTTGAAATAAAATCTTACAAAATAAGTACATCGAAAAGTCTATCTAAAAATTATTTAATCGGCGCGGTGCGGCGGAGTCGCTGCGTTTCCTTTGCTATCGGCCGCGAGTACCAGCCGACCTGAGAAATTATTACATATTCACAAAAATATTCTATTTGCATTAAATTGGTATAGGTGTAGACCATGAGTCGTGGTTATATCTCAGCGTATAACCAAAGAATTAAGTTTGAACTAAGGTATGAAATTGGTATGCGTCAGACCCAAATATTATGGATATCAAGCGTCTGATATACCTACTCTATAATACTGGAAAAATATCTCAAGTCGAGCTTAAGATCCTACCCGAGCTATCTTAATCTTGGTAAAGATATCTTTGAGAGCTGTCAATGCGTTCATTATTGACTAGGCTTGTATGAAAAACACATTGGAATGTATGGGAACTGATATCCAGCTCTTAGGAAGACATATTTTGTTACATATTTGCAACTTAAAATGCTTAAAGCAATACATATCGTTTTCTCAAACTCTTGTTCTATAAAAACTCAGCTTTCGTGGTACAAACACACAATTGGAATTAAAACACTTACAGGCATGGCTCTTTCGCTCTTGCAGTGACTATTGTTGGAGGACGAGTGCGGGCTCACTATGTTTCTAAAAAAAAATTAGATTTTAGAAAAGTTGCTCCCCGCCCTCATATTATTCTATAGTCGTATAGTTGGCTTATCTGTATTCAGAGTCCCGTAGGAGATACTATACACTTTGAACCAAATATTATTACTATTTATACACACACACACATCTCAATTGTGTATTAAGAATCTTTAAAATAAACGTACCCCAAAGATGCTCTTTTGATTGTAGTTGCATTAGTTTGTAGTAGGATTCGAGGCGCTTGCGTCCTGGAAATACCGCTCGCGCGCCAACTGAAATATATAATATGGAATTGTGGTTAAAATGCACATTCACACACACATGGTTATATATTATATAAAACGTCGTATTTCACACGGTCAACTATAGTAATGACTTGTCACTTGATAGTTTCAAAATAAAGCCCCACAGTCAACAACTCACCAACTGAAGTTATTTAAAGGTGGTAGACTAGAAATAGATTACCGAATATTGTCTATAGAAATGAAATTATAAGTAAAAAATACATGAAAAAAAATACATCTATGTGAGTATAAACACTTCTGAAATAAAGGAAAACATGGTAAAGACACGCCATTTAAATGGGACAAAGAACTCATACCTCGGCAAACCATCCCCACCACGTCTGTAGAAATCACTCCGTCTCACATCGTTAACTTTGTTGGGACAACTGCTGAGCCTTAAAGGTTCCTCTAACAGTGTCTTCCTCACAGGTGGTTTAAGCTTTGCTTTCTTTTCGTTCAAATCCGGATTCGAATGCTCCTTAATACTCGGTAAACGGCTGTCTAAACCATCACCGTTTTCGTACACTTTGAAGACAGGTCTTCGCATTGCGTAATAACTCAAATGTTTGGAGTTTTTATTTTCAATCGCGGCGCATGTCTTCTCCACATCTGTAGCTGTTGAATTTCCCGGCTTCGGGGTTGGTTTTGGAACTGGACGGAATTTCTGCAAACTGGACACCACTTGGGTGCTCAGAGACAGTGTAGAAAAACTTGGTTCCTTAAGGTCGTATTTGGCGCGATATTCTGGTGGGGACAAAGGACGCGGTTCTGTTGTATTCGAGGACCAGAGGAGATCGGGCCCGGACGCGGCCTGTATTTGGTGTAGATGCGTCTTTATATTGTACATTCCCGCGGTTGATCCGAACGGCTCAGCCTTAATCTGAGCGACTATATCTAAGAAGTTCTGCCCACTTAGCTCCGCAATTTGCCTGTATATCTGTAACATGAAGTTTGTTAATATAAAAAAGTCTGCCCTTCATAGGGCATTATCATAAGAGATTTCTGTATTCAATGCGCAAATCTATCTAATAAGCATTATTTGTTTGTAACTGTGTTTCCTATTCCTATGTTTAATGCAGTCCGTGGCACACTTTAATTAACGCTAACACTATTTAATGTAATGATGCTAGTGTTTAAAAATGTATTTTTTGATGTATGATTTGTTGTTTGTCCTTAAATAAATAAATTAAGTATTATAAGGTAACAATTTATCAACTTAATTAGTTCTCAATTCAAGGATGGAATTGAATGTCAGAAATCACCGTAATATTATATTTCTTCGAATATATTCCAATGTCTTTGTTTGCTATCATAATCGATCATTATGCCCCTTGCTTCAGCTAGGGGCATAGATGAGTACTGAAAACCTGTGAGGATAACTTGTTTTGTACCTCTCGATTAACTTTGGAGTCGGGCGGGGGTAAGGGGTGCGTCTTCATTCGCATGCCGGGCCGCTTCACCCACCGGTGCCTCGCGGCCTCCTCGATTTTCATGCGAAGCTCTACTTTGGGTTCTAGCAGCTGTTGTATGAACATCTTGCATTCTGAATTATTTAAAAACGCAAACTATAGTTTAAAATTAACCAACTACTAAATGCAGTATTATTTTTAATGTGTATTTTTAACTTACTTTTGAAATCTTTTTATATTAACTTTTAAATATATTTTGCTTTGTTTTTGTAATATCGGTGACCGTCCTGACAACTAGAGCTTAAATGAGGTAGTGATTTGAAGAGTAAAGTTATTATTATAAGATTGATTGGAGTCGTAAAATTTTTATACCACGGTATAATAATACGGTGAAATTTTGACTATACATTTCGTTTCAGAAGACACGCAAACACTGAAGAGTTTCCGGAAATTAACGTGGAAGTACATTGCAGTAAGAACAATTTGTGTAAGAGTCATTAAGGTTTTTGTAATTATAATCGTTATGCTTTATTTTTATAGTGTTTTAATACACCTCTGATACCGGATACAATTCATTCCCAGTTCCAATGGCATAATATACCAAAGCTAGATTTAGAGCCCAGGGCTAATGTCGTCAATATGTCCCGACAGACCAAATAACTCCGCTTATCATTTCCTAGCTTGATACTTAACGACTTTAATAAGTCTCTACCTGAAGACACACAAGCTAGAGCATTTCGTTGTTTTCTTGTAAATCCTCTCGCTATAGCAGCCCTAAGTTGCGGCCGCGAGTGCCCTTCCGCTCCCTGTTTGCTCCCTTCCGGACACGCGAACGGCAGCCCCCCAGTCACCATTCCATAAACAATCACACCGCTACAACAAACCAACTAGTTAATCACAAACCCTCGATACTTTAAAAAAGCCTAAAAAATCTATTTATCTTTCAAAAGACATAGTTAATTGAATCAGGCGTTACGTTTCAAAATCCCAATAGACCAGTATGAAAGCAGTACTCCACGAAAAACCCACAACCACTCGACGCACACACGAACTACGTTCGATGAGTTGACTCATCGAACGCTGTGAGTACATAGAGGCAACATCTCCTGATGATGCTCCGGTGTCGGAGCGAAACGTGCGTCGAGTGGTTGTGGGTTTTTCGCGGAGTACTGCTTTCATAGTGGTCTATTGGGATTTTCAAAAGATAGTTTTAAATAGGAAGACTTTAGATGGCTCACGCTACCAGCCATTCAAAAAAAGTAGCAATGTTCTTCAGGTAACTTGCAACTTCTGATAAGAAAACATATAAAGCCAAGATTTTTAGTTCCACAAAAATAGATGGAGGGGTAAAACCATTAAATATTTCAAGTGCTAACATGCTCCACAAATCTACTTCGGGTCCATATTTCCGCCCATCCACGAATAACTCTGGTGCAGCGTACTCTAGTGATCCGCAAGGGGTACGCAGCGCTCCACCCGCACTCCATATGTTAGAAAGGCCGAAATCTAGAAGAATTTAAAATTACGCTATAGCTTCAACATGTATGACTTTGGTCCTATATATGTTATAAAATCGATTAATTCGTCGTTTATACGACAAAGTATATTTTCCAATTCGAGTTTACGCAGAAATACTTGAAAATAATATAAATTAGTGAATTAATATCCTTGAATTTTTATGAATTTGTGTGTGCATTATAGCTAAAATCGCGTATGTATACATACCAACAATTTTTATGAACTGCTTTGTACTATCTAACATTATGTTCTCCATCTTCAGGTCTCTGTAAGTTAAATGCAAATTTAATGTCAAACGACGTCAGATTTTTAATAGTCACTTTATTAAACACTTCTGTGCATGAAATTAGCATTTTATGCAGATTTCAGTCGGGTTACTAAAGTCTATCTAAATTTTATGAACTATGAAAGATTTTCGTACCAACTCGGTATTGTATATTATAAAACTTTTCAAAGACGTGGTGTGACGCCGATAATGTGTGGTCAAAAATCTTTATTCTTTCTACCAATGAAATATATCCTTAGTATTTTCTCGCGATGCAATTAAGATGCTCTGACTTGGAAATGAATGAAGTCATTGGTAAGTTGACTTATGTATTGAATTCTCTAATTTCCCAAAACTATTATGACCAACCGCTTACAAATACACCGACGAAAACTAGAACCTTTTTTATAAGTGACAAACTTTGGACAGGTAAAAGCGATTGTAAAAAAAATCGCTCCGCCCTACACGCATACAACAAAGAATATTTTTTTTAAGAAGGAATACATTATCACTCTTCCAGGCTACGTTAAAGATGAGTGATAACTGTTACCGATGCACGACTCCTCTTGAATGCATGTGACGTACGGCTGAAACCAATTGAGCGGCTAGCGCTTTTGCCCGCGATTCAGGTAGGCCACGAGCCGACCCGCGTGCAGCAAGCACGTGGGAGCAAAGGTCACCGCCCGCTGCCGCCTCCATCACCACGTAAAGTCGAGGCCCATGCTAAATCATAACAAAGTAACAATTATACAAGAATTAATATGTGACTTGAAATACGTATTATGTTAAACATAGTCATACGGAGAGGAATATCAATCGATTTTGCAGAAAGAAATGGAGTCGTAGAAAACAGGTCTGAATGATTGAAGTGCTAGTGCGATTCGTTTTGAATATTTAATAAATTAGTAGTTGAATATAGTAGCAATAACCCAATATAGAAGAGAAATTCCTCTATGGAATCATTTCATAGCCGAATCTTGTCAACATGCCTATAAGTTCGTGACACAAATACGTCTAAATATATTGTGAAAATTTATTGCCGCAAATGTAACCAACCATCATAGTTTCGTAGAGGGCAGCGATGCAGGGATGCCGCAACTTAGCCATCACCCGGGGCTCGCGGTGTAGATTCCGTCTTGCATAGTCCTCTTTGATACAGGTCAGGTCTATTATTTTAATCGCCACCTGTTCAATCGATATATGAGGTATTGAGTCCGACATATAGTAAATGCGCATGAACTGACTGAAATTTTTTTCATAGCAATCATAAGACATTTTATTCTAAGGAATGCTTATTTTAATCTAGTTCCGGATATAATTCTTGGATTATCTTGACATCCTAAGGTTAGTTTAAAGGAAGAGAATTATATATATTGAACATAGGTCGTACGGCTAGACAATCTAAGCAGTTAGTAAAGACCGTGAATACTGTGTGCAGAAAACCTTTTTGCCTATAATCCTGTGCGTGGCTTCTTCGACCTTCGCAAAGTGGCCTTTTCCGAAAACTTTTCCCGTCATCAAATAATTGCCGACGCTATACACCTGCCCTTTCCTTGCCAGTGCCATTGCTAGTTTCTAAATCTTATGGACATTATGTTGGCGCGAATTTTACAAAATATTTTATATACAACGTTGACCGTCATGCACGCTTGTCATGTCATTGGCAATCGTTTGTTTGCTCCCTTGAAATTGGAACGATGTCTTTGTGACATTTGTTATTCGCCAGTTCATGCTTGTTCTAAATACATTGTTATGCAAGAGTTGTATTTAGCTACATTCTGTAGTAGCTTTACTTGTTCATATTTCTTAGGAAACATTTTAGTGTGGACTGTTGTTCTATCTTAGATCTATCTTCTTAAGAATGTAGTACCCCTATAAATAGAAAGTTCAATTGCGATATTTTAAATAAAGTACGAAGATAATATATGAGATAATGAAGAACACCATTTCAATTGTGTATCTGTAAATGCAATTATACCCATAAACGACTCGATACAATAAAATAAAAAAATTACTAAAAAATTTCTTACTTTATTTTTTTAAATTTTCATTGTTGTAAAATGGGACATTTACTAAACAAAAAGATGAAATAAAATAAGATCTTCTTTATTGAAAACAATTTATAATTAATGCCAGAGTGAGAGAGGAGCCTGACAGCGGTTTTCCATAGACTTTGTTATAAAGTTGCACGATTTGTTTTACTTCCACTGGTTAAAATTTAAAAATTGTTTTTGGCTTCGATAACGAATCCATCTCAGGCTATATTTATGCCGCTACTATCAATAAGAGTATTAATGCATAATGTTGTAAATTTTGTTATACATATGTATAAGTATTTTTCAAAAAAATTACCACATATGCGATGTCGTTGCACCAAAGGTTAGTAGAAGTAGAGTAATATATATATACTATTAATAAACTGGCATGTTTTAAAGCATACGCAGTAGGTCAATTTGTAATGCATGTCTTTAAATTAAATCTGAACGTGAAAAAGTGTAACTATCATTTTATTTTTCCCAATCTGTTACCTCCAACTTTTTTAACAACAGCGATTTTGTCCTATCTTTCACAGTAGGCATCAGTAGTTTTATCTAAAACATTTTACAATTCAGTCATTTTTACATTCTATCTGTATTGCTCACAGTATACTATATAGCAGGTATTTATCCATTCAATTTTTTGTCATCTATTTCTATATATAATACTATTTCAATTCTGTCCATTACATTCATAAACGCCTGATTTTAATTTTAAACAATTAATATGGAACACGTGTTGGCCTAGGCGTGCGCGAATGTGACCGGGAAGGGGGTTTTGGCCCACCGGCGGAAAACCCCCCCCCCCCCCCACCCCCCCCGGGGGGGGGGCCCGGTTTTTTTTTGGGGGGGGGGGCCCCCCCCCCGGGGGGGGCCCCCCCCCCCCCCCCCCCCCCCCCCCCCCCCCCCCCGGGGGGGGGGGGGGGGGGGTTTCCCCCCCGAAAAAAAAAAAAGGCGTGCGCGAATGGATTCTTCAATGTGACACTACTTTAACACTTCTTTAAGCAGTAAAGTTAAAATACCTCAATAAATTCGGATTCGAATTCAACAACAAACGTGTAACAATTAACAGACAGACAGATAGAAGATTGCCTAATTGTCTATGAAATGAAATCTCATATTTCCACGTTATATTATGACGTATAATTATAAATTCTTATAAAGAAAGGATATCCTAAATCAGAATATTATAAAAAGACATCTGATGAGCTTAGCTCTCCAAAGTTATAAATCTAAAGTCTGAACCATTGCTGTAGATTATAGGAACTTACAACTTACTTATATCCTACAAAAATACGCATTGACAACAAGGTTTTATGCTGCATGGGTCCTTTAATAATTAGATTTCGTTAGTACCATACTATGTAATCCTGACAATGCTTAGTACCCGATATGTATGATATGTAAGTTATTATAATAGATGGAAGGTTTACAGTAAACTGAAAATATAAAAAGTACAAAGCGGAAACCACAATTAACGAACGAGTACAACATATTATATATGCAAAGACTTCTATACTTGTTACATGTTTATTTATAAATTCAAACCTACCGAGATTCTATATAGAACTATAGAGAACTAACTAACTGGTTCTATATAGAACTAAGTGACTCCACGCTGTGCTGTCTTAACTATGACTTATGAGTATTGAATTTGAATCGGTATACTTAGCAACAATATTATCCAAAAATCAATGTTTTAAGATAAAATTTAAATAAATTTTATATATATAATATTTAACTTACTCTTTAACTAATAACATTCATATATTTATATATAATATTAGTACATAAAATAGTTTATAACACCATTTTTCGTTTTATTTTCTGGTAAAATCATGAAAAAATGACATTTTATGTATATTATCAATATCTGTGGGGCTGGCAAGAGGAATTAGGAAAATGGAAATTTGACTTGTATCCACTATAAAGGTTATGTGATACTAAAAAAAAAACTTATTTTGGCTGTTATCATCAAAATAATTATCGATAAGTATAAGTTCAAATTGATAAGAAGCAGATAACTAATTTTAAAATGTTTTATTCGCATTATTAGCTAAGAAAACCTGAGTATTTATTCCTCCTGCTGCAGTTATCGAATATCAGAGAGAATTTCATTATAAACAGACCACACTGTAAGTTTAGGTACTTTGAATTTTAAAAATCTATAACTTTTAGTATACTTTGAGGTTGTTTACTGGTACTTACAGGAGGACTTTTATGATATCTTCATTTATTTACAGGAATATGAATTTAGAAACACTAATGTTTGATACAATGGAGGTTGATACATCATTAGCTAAAGTAAGTGTATGTTACTTAATATAGAGAGATATTTGAAGAACTAGAAGTACACCAGAAGTTTTTAGGATTTTCATGAATGATACATTAATAATTTGTTAGATAATAACTAAAAAATAAAACAATGCTTTTCAGGAATTTTTAGACACTCATCCTGAGTTGGTAGAATCTACTTCAATAAAACTTGAACAAGTCTCGCAATTAAAGGGAGCTGGAGAAGATTTAACAGATAAATTTAAAAAATTAGCTAAATTGATTGAAATAAACAAAGATTTATTTTGCCAGTTAGATTATATAAAAAGAAATAAACAAGTAGACATGACCAAGAATAATGAATTAAAGCTGTTGGTGAATCATTTAAAGTACCATACTATACATCCTGCCCCAATAATTTTAGATAATAGTGTGCAGAGTAAGTTAAAGCTATATTACCGATATAATATACATTAGAATAATACATAAAACTTCAAGATACAAATTTTATATTTTAAGAATACTTCAATAAATACATTGTGTAGCCTATAGAAAAACAAACATTTTAAAGCAGTATATATCCTTTCATTTTGCAAAATTTAGCAACAAACAGGAAAATAATCAGGACCAATAAACTTAATTATCAATTTTTATATTTTTATGGATAATAGTATAAAATATATGAAATTCAAAAGGAATAATAAAAAAATAGTTTGAATGCTTGATATTGATGGTTCATTTTATTCATTATTTTATGTTTTTTCTTTCAGATCCAATTATAAAAATGTATGATACCACACCATTAGCAAATTTGGGTTGGATAGTTGAAGTTCTTTATGCACAATTTAAAGAACCAACAATAATATCATCAATTAGCACAGCTGCTGTTTGTACCCTTTTCAAGGAACTTTGCCAAAAATCTGGGTAACAATTTTATTTAATGTTGTACCGTTATAGTGTTATACCGCCACTGATCCTAGTGCCTTTTTTACTGAAACTTGAATATGATTTTTGCAGCTTTAAAAATATGCAATGCTAGCGCATGTAAGTCACAAGTAACATACAAAACAGCCTTGAAACATAACTTGACAGAACAAGACGGAACATTTACATAGTTCATTTAATTTCATAAAAAATATTTTTTTTTTTATAATTACAACAACTTTGTTGTATTCATATTTTAAGTTTTTTTTTTGTATTTCAGCATATCCATATTGCTAGAAATAAGAAACCTTAATCTTCCACCAGGCTTTAAAGATGGTAAGTCATTAAATAGTGATTGAAATTTGATAATATTCAGTTACCCACGCGAATTTTTCATTCTATATGTTAGCTTAAAATGCTTTAAATATAATGTGTGTTGTGACTTTTATTGTATTACAGATTTGGGAAGCGTTGTGGGGATTATCAGCCGACGTTCGGATATAGAGTCAGCTATAGATGTGTTCTTAAATGCGCCTGCACTGGTAATTATTTCATATATCTTTATGTATATAATTCTTCTGTGAGTGTGTATGTCACTGAAATTCTCTCAAACGACTGGACCGATTTTGATGAAATTTTTTGTGTGTGTTCAAGGGGATCTGGGAATGGTTTAGATATCACAATTTTGTCCGCTGGACAATGTTTTTTTTTTTAATTAATTAGTAGTTGTTGATTTTGGAATGTTTTAAAAACATTGGATCCGACAGACGGCGCTACCATCGCAGAGTCAAATTTTAAATCATATTCGAATAATTAATTGAAAATTGAAATCACATGTATGGCAAAACAACGTTTGCCGAATCAGCTAGTATCTGATATAATAAAAGATGGCATTATTCTTTAACATATTTATTGACAGATTATGTTAATTGTTATTTTTCAGAACCTTTGGGCCATAAACATGATATATGTTGAGGAGAGTGCAATAGAACGCTTCAAACAGTTGATTGGTTCAAAAACTGTTCAAAACAAGGAAATGATGCCTCATTGTAGTCATACATACACTTACAAAAACAAAGTGTATTTATTTGAATCCGTCCAGGAAACTGACGTGCAATACACATCTTCACTCATGTATATTCCCATACAGACTTACAGAACTGTCAAAGACTTATTGTCTTTGGTTAAACCTTCGCTCTGTGTTTCTCTGTGGTCCAGTGATGTCGCTGAGAGCAACGAAATCGCCACGTCGTTAAAAAGCAACATTGTATGGATAAACGACTTCGGAAATTTTAACGGCTCTCCGCGTACTTCACAGTCATATTTTTCCCACCTTTGCCTAACAAATAACGAATTAAAGACGAATCTTACACCGGAAATTAAAGAACTTATGAAACTACGAAGCGAATGGCTCAAGAAGGATATGTTTGTTAGAAGAGAACTCGTACTTGATTATTTAAAAGGGGAAGAAATATTTAATATCGAGGATGACTTTGTAGACGTTGGGAAGAATTTTTTGTGTGTCGGTAAAATGTTGCCAGTCGAAATAATTTATATTAAGAATGAGATTAAACTGCACGACGTTCTCAGAGCTATTATAAGAGGCAGTGGTGTATTATACTACAAAAGAGTTGCTAATGATTATTACGATTATTTGGTCAAAATAAATGCTCCCATTGTGTTTTTGGAATCTGAACTATCGCCGTCACAGGACGGTGATGTAACTGTATATACGACATCATCGGGTTGGGCTAAAACTATTTGGACAAGCTTCGGAACCATATTTGCAAACTAGCCATAGCCAGTAATGGATACATATTTTTTATAATATCTTTAATATAGTCTTTTGATAAGTGAATACTATACAAGTTGTATTTAAAAAGATGTATCATAGGAACATCTTGAAATTATCTAAAATATATTATATGTAGCAAAGAATTTAGTTCTAAGTACAGAGATATCTATGCAAATGTTAATTACATTTATAAAAATATAATATACCTATTGTGTAAGTTTTTTACATACTTCAGAATAAAGATTCAAAGCATTGCTCTTACGTGCTGATGTATAATATATATTTAAATAAAACTTGCTTGTGCAAAATGGTAAACAAGACAAACTATAAATATTTTTATACTTGTAAACTTTTTATACGAAATTATATTTCATTAATTATTTAAAATTGTTTTTTAATTTCCTATATGACCATTTTGTGCTGTTAAAGATTAGATTGAGACCTATTTACATATTGATAGAACAATGATGAGGACACATTAACGTGTGTGTGTCATTACCCGACATATGGTCACTGTTGTTTTATCGCTTTAGCAGTAGATTGTCAGCTGTAATACAATGTAACCACGTCAAGAGCCGAACCAGTAGAAATTTTTTTTTTCATAATGCGGCCAGGTATAAGTAATGTTACTTCTGCGAGATACTGAAGCCCTTTTGACTTGAAGATCATGTCAGCTGGCGACACGAGACTTGTCTCGCTCCCTATCTAACATTAAAATTTTTATTTATTATCCTTATATCTAATACGCTACGATCCTTGTAAGTAGAGCTTACCCCGGGCTCACGTACATTAACAGTTTACGATCAACACTTATTTCATACCATTCACAATGAAACAGCTCAAATTAATTCCGACCGTATTGAGACACAAATTGTGACCCAATTATAAAATTATTCATATTAAAATTGATGAAAAAAAAAAAACATATGGGGGTATTAACATTAGAATATTTTTAAGAGGTAAATGTAATTTTGACAACAGGACCGCCCTGGAAGAGCAGGGCGCTACATGTCAGGGTCCAGTCATAGGAGCATAGGCCTCTGCAAACAGAGTACAAGCGCTCCCCTCGCGAGGGAGGGCGTAACAGAAACAGTATGAAATTCACTCATCTTTCAAGCCAAAGATGTGTCATCTGCTACGTTACCCCAGACTTGTCTTGACACATTACCTGACAGTGAAATTATTATTTAGTTACCTACTGAATATCTAATATTTTCAAGTAAATCTATTTTTTTAATAAACTTACCACAAACTAGAACCTAAATCTATGTTTTACCATACATCATGATTCAATTCGCAATTAAACAATAAAACACTCAAGGATTAATCGTAGAAGACGTGTTCTATTTAAAGATTGTATGTATTGATGTATATGTAAGACACAAATTTTAATAGGAACTCTAAAATCGTTTTATCAAATAAAAAATTAGGGGGATCAGAAATAAATAATTTTATCTATTATTAGACATTATAAATACTAATTTTAACAGGAAAATTAAATTAAGAGGAGATTGGAAGGTCGAATCCCGTGACATTCAAGAATTCTAGTTATTAGATGTATTACTCTGCAAATCGTGAAACAGTTCCTGTGTGGCGCTGAAAAATATGCTAATACAGTAGTCTACACTGAATAGATTTCAATTTGCAACTTACAATTTGTTTGACACATATTTTACACTAATATCAATTGAATCCGTAGAATTCAGATATAGACGATAATATAAGTATGCTACTAGCATGATCGGACAAACTTGTTGCGTGATACATTTAATATTACATTTTTTTAAAAAACGTTATATATATTAGATTATTAACGTAAAGTTTGTATGGATGTTTGTCTACTAAATCGAAACATGAATGAATTTTAAGGCAACTTACATCTAGATTTGCTACAATGTATTGCTTGATAAGTTAAGATTACATTCGAGTATATTTGAGAAATAGGAGTATATTATCTATTTTGTGTTTTTATCGACTTATTTTTCTCTAGACACCTAAAACCTTTATTATTCTTGTCTTTTTAATTGCGAATTTGAATGATTGTTTATGTCTTTTTTATTTTTTTTGTTGCATATATGATTTATGAAAAAATAAGTGTCAAAAGTATTACCACTGAATCGATACGTTAAAAACCAAATAGTTTTAAATAACATTAACATTTTACTCGTCAGCACAAAGTAAGCATGTTGCAGAATGGTGCATGTGCGGCCTGTTTTTAATAAATTTGCCTACTACAGTGTAATTCGAATATAAGGGCATAAACACACTTATTTACTCACACCTTATTACTCATTTTTTTTTAATATAGCTTATAAATTTATATACTCTATCGTATACGAAAAGAATACTAAAGAAAGTCAATCGCGACCCTAATGTCTATGGTAAATGTAAAATGTGCTATATTTTATCAATAATTTCTCAACACAACAATTGCATAGATAGTCCAAAAAAAGAAAAGTTCATAATCCTGAAAATGTCTTAACAATGAGTATAAATATCAAATTGTTTGTATGACACGTTGCGAAAATAGCGTTTTCCTTAATTATAATAAACATACAATAAACAGTGTACATGAACCTTAAGCTGTACTTATATTTGCTTTGCTAATTGTAATATTTGAAAAAATATATACGTTTTTCCGTGGTTTTACTTGCGTCACATCAAATGTCTAGGGGGGTTAAAAATATATGATATATTGCTTAATTTACAATAGCGCCCCCATAAACGGCAAACTGTATTGAGGGAATCGAGATTATGTCTCATAGTCCATCTTAGTGTTATATACGTAGTTTCAGAAATATCCACTAATGTATGAGAGAAATATAGAGCCTGTTTATTCCTTGGTTACGAAAAATCTAGCCGTGTATGTTTCTAAGCAACCAAAATGTACAAAATCATTCATAGACTTATAGTTTATTTTAATTAATTCCGAGTTGATTTTCGATAAAAGTAACCTTATGTTTTTGATACAATTAACTTGTAATTGTATAGGTTCATTAAACACCTGCTAACATTCGAATTTTAATACTATGTAGGATTTCTATTACTTCCATTCATGAAAATAAAATTTGTATAATATATTTAAATGCGAACTCGTTACATTATTCAGCGTATCCATAGCATAGGAGGTCATAGACTAATTTCAATATCGTTTTTTCCGAGGTCACCGTGAACAAAAGAGTATGGTATATATATGGTAAATAAAAATTGGCAACCTATTCCAAATATTTCTAAGGTTGAAAGTTTTAGGTCAAGATAACATCTTATCACATCTGGATCGTAGTGCGTCAACTGTCCTGCTCCAGAAATCTCCCAAACATGTCACTAACCATAGCTCAGTTCCTCACTTCCGCATTAGAAACTGGGATAATACAAGGATTCTAAATGGGAATTATTTTAAGCGTAGTCAGTCAGTCGGATGTTGTTAATCAATGGTGTGGGACTCTGATTTGCACTCTCTTTACTAAAAATCTTTAAATTTGTATTTCAAATTTATATCATTAAGGTTAATTGCTGTCAATTTATAAATATACAGAAACGGTTATATATTAGGGTACGTTTGACAGGGATAAACCTAAATTTAGAATCAGAATCGCCACGAATAAATATAATTTTAAATGCTAATAAATTTTGTGTTTTTATTAATAATAAATAGTAAGTCACTGTATAGTTACACAAGGTTTATAGAATGTAAAAAAAAGTATTACAATAAAGATTATTATTATTCTTCTCATGTTTTTTTTGTGGTTTAACTTTTAACGACTTAAGCTAACTGAAGTACTCTCGGGCCAAAGTCATGCGAGCACCAACTATCCTAAAAAATGGAGCTAAGTTTTTATATAATTTTTAACTGTTCTGTATATATTGAGGACAACAGCTTTTATTAAGTATTATTAATGTGCAGAAAAAATATATCTTTACATGATCGTTAAATGTGCTATAACTGCGCCGTTATTTTTATATATGTTAGCGTGGTTTCAGAATATGCTTAAATTTTATGTAAATAAAAACTACGACACAATTTATTTAGTACAATTTAAAAGTGAAAGCTTCGGTTGAAAATATTTTTGTATTATAAACAAATTATACACCATAAAAAATATCATAAAAGCCACTATTAAAAATAAAGTAAAGCATAATAGTATTTCGCTTCGCTAAGTATAAATATTAAAAATGTCAGTATTAATATAAACAATGTTAACATAAATATCTACTACAATTGTTATAAAATTTCTGTTTAGGTTTTATACATAAATATTTATTTAAAAAAATTAGTTATGTCATTAGCTTTAAAACAATGATTTCATTATTATAAATGTGCCTAACAAAAATTAAGTTCAAATAATATTATTTTTACATCTATAATATTATATAAAACAATGATTAGTAGTAATATACAATCAAAATAATATATCTGATTAAGTTAAATTATAATTTAAATAAACAAGGCATACCGCGAAATTAAACTGTATATAAAATACGACTAGTCAAATTGTCGATAATCGCTGGATAAGCTTTTTTTTTGCATATAAATAGTTAATCAAATTTCTATTCAACATATACGAACTTACTATACTCACCATGAAGACGGGTCTACTGTTACTCTGCCTCGTGGGCATCTCCACTGCTAACCTACTGCGTCAACAGTATTTTCCACAATGGGACATGGTCTACCAACCCATGGAGAACCTTGACTACCCGAACTTCTTCGCAAGACCCGAAAGCCAGGAACGCCTCAACTACGACGACTATCCTCTCCCCATTTCTACGGAGAAGAGCACACCATACTTCACTAAAACGATCCAACGCGAATTACCGAAATATGGGGATGTCATCACCTGGAAGGGCATCCAAATCGCCTCTGGCCCCAAATCAACGGTAAACAACAAAATGGACATCGTAAGAATCTTCGACGACGCCTACAAGACTTTGCAACAGATCAATGTTGAAAAAAAGGAAACCTACCATCAAGCCTATAGAAGCTATGAACAAAATAACTTTGAAGAAGCCAGCATGAACGCCACCCAACTTATCATGAAACATCACTACACTGTTGAAGAACACGTGGTTAAGACTGACGACGGCTACATTCTTACCATGTTCCATGTTCTACCCAGAGAGAGTAAGATGTTGAAACCACCTGTGGTATTCTTGATGCATGGGCTATTAGGCAGCGCGGATGATTGGTTATTAATGAACAGGTCACTCGCTTACATGTTAGCTGACGCCGGGTGTGAAGTGTGGCTGGGAAATGCCAGAGGAAGTAAATACTCGCGCAATCACGTAAGCAAACACCCCGCTCAAACAGATTTTTGGAAGTTTAGCATCGACGAAATCGCTCACCATGATTTACCGGCTATGATCGACTATGCATTGAAAATATCGGAACAGGAAAAGCTCTTCTATGTAGGCCATTCCCAAGGGACCACAGCGTTTTTCGCTCTGATTTCCACCCAACCAGAGTACCGCAACAAAATTAATATGATGTACGCACTCGCACCCATGGTGTACATGACAAACACGCGAAGCCCATTGCTTCGTATGATGACTCCGAATAGCCCATTCTACGAAAATTTAGAACATCAACTCGGATATGGTGAGCTGAGATTAAGCAAAGAGTTGGTTCACACTATTGGAGGTAATATGTGCCAGAACCAAATTGGCTGCAAACACATCTGTGGTAACGTTAATTTCGTCGTGACTGGCATGAACCCTACAAATATGGATGCTGATCTGGTTCCTGTAATTATGGATCATGTACCAGCAGGAGCATCAACTCGTCAAATCAAACATTATGGCCAAGCTGTAGCAGCCTCTGAATTGCGGAAATATGACTACGGTGCGGAAACAAACACACAAGTGTATGGTAACAGTCAACCTCCTAAGTACAATATGACAGATGTCAAAGTGCCAGTATCGCTATACTACAGTGATGATGACTGGATGGCCCATCCTAGTGATGTGGAAAGGTTGCACCAGGAGCTGCCTGATGTGAGAGACTTCTACAGGATTCCAGATGAACATTTTAATCACATGGACTTCCAATTCTCACGTCGTGCACCCGTAGTCGTCAATCAGAGATTAGTAGACTCTATAAGAAATTACTGAGAAAAAAACATTTTTGATAAATTTTATTACTAGATGAATACATATACATACATTATATCCTATATCGATAAGCATTGTGTACAATAGTTTATAATAAGAAGAATTTAAATTAATAAACCGTACTTAATTTTTGAAATTCAATACAACCTTTTTTATTACATGCCAAGAACACCCTCAGAACTTTCTTTGTATATAAGTAAAAATTACCATAATTAATAAAAGACCAAAACTCAAATACCTCTATAAAAAACAGTTGAATGTAATATTTAACAACAATTTATTAATAGGCGAATAAAATTAATTAGTAATCTTGATACATTTTAGTTTTTAGACATAAAAAGCGGGAATCTTTTAAATACCATATCATTGAAATTTTCACAACAATGTGACGATTTCATAATCGTCAAATAGATGGCATTAGGGTCTTGGTTAAATGACGATCTTGATATCGACTGATTAACAGAATCTCACTTAAAATCGGTGTCAAATGTCGTATTGACCGTTTGACATTAAAAAGTAGCTGAAGAATAAATAATTTGGTAAGCCCACGCTTTGTTATGACAAGCATTTTGTTAATGTCATCAAAGCCATGTCTGTGAGAACAAGAAAGGCCGAGAATTTTATCGAGTGCGAGAAAGAGATAGTTGCGCGGCGGCGCTGTAGCGTGCTTCCCGCCGTCCCTCGATACGGCTGTCAGTCGAATAAATACAATGCAGTTGAGCTATAGTTCTTGGTGATTTCTTATTGTTTTATTAGTTTTTACGTGTCAAATCATCGTTTTATTCTTTTTAAATAATTAGTGGCATGAGAAGTGTTCTGTAAACGTTTGTTAGTTATCATTTTTTAAAGTGTACACATTTGTTTCACAAATGGAATAGAAGAAAATGATACCACCTTCCATCGGAACAGCTCAAGAGAACCAGTACAAAATGACCTACCAACAACGAAGAGATCTGAGAGAACTTACAAGAGAAATCATCAGAGAAGCCCGCGTTTCGAATAGTCAGAAGTCAATGTCGCCTGGAGGTAAGAAAGCCGGTCAAAAATCAAAATCGAAGCCACGTTTCCGCCATGGATGTCACCGTGACGGCCTGACATACGTCAAGGTGACATCATTAAAAACATTAATTCTTGTTTAATTCCTAATTAAAAACTGTTTAAAAAAAGGTTTTGTGGAGCGGGTGTAGTTTTGTGCTCATAACTAGGTCTGTTACGTCACCTAGGCGTTCGGTCTTAATAAACTAAAATGGCGCCAACGCTGTTTGTTGCTGCTTAACTCTGCCGCGTTGTACAATATTTTATCGGTTACTGCGTTAAAACTTATTATTTTGAGCATTAAATAATGGATTTCATATCTGCATAGTGTTCTTAACATTTTAAATACTGCAACTGACCTTTAAGAAAGTGTAGTTTGGCACGTGCATAAGTTATTTTTAGATAGCTTGGACGTGTCGCATTGCAGGACCAATCAATAATGGGTATGTGATATGATATTATACTTTTCCTCTAGATAGCTCTAATTTTCTATAATTTTTCATAATGTTTATTTTGTTTGTTTACAATTTGATAATGAAATCTTGACGACTTAAAATGTCGTAATGACATAAAATTGACAGCGGTCAGTAAGACAAAATGGCGGGGAAAGGTAATTTTTGGGTGTTCGTATTAGTTTAAGCCCGCGGTCCGCTAGGTAGCGCTTACGAGATATATTTTTGTATTTTAAATTTTTATTTGCTTTAATGTGATTATGCAGATTCTTTATTTAAACAGTGCAATATTATTTTACGACCTAGGCTAGTAACTACTAGACTTGATTTTATTTTTGATACACATGGACTTATCTTCCTTAATTTTTTATTATTTAATTATATATAAGATATGCATTAAGTAATATATTACATATTCCAAGGCATTAATTTGTACATAACTTTATAAGATATAATTTTATAAGATATAATTTTTTACAATACAGATTAAAAAAAGTATTTTTTGGTTTTATTGATAAAGTTTATAGTAACTATTATGCAATTAAATTAGCTATTAGACAAATAACTAAGGTTAATAATATACTAATAGTTTCAACTATAGCTGTGAAAGATATGAGATTTCTAGGTGATCCTCGTAGAACTATTTTAAAAATGATATGGAATGTAGTACACCAACCAACCGTTTAAAATTTGGTTGTTTTCTTGTTTTGTGTACAGGAGGGTTCAATTGCTTAAGATTACTTAGATATCAGCAAGTGAAGTGTATTCTACAAATAAGTAAAAAATTAAATAAAGATGTCACAATTTTTTTTTAAATTTAAAAACCATAATTACTCTGAAACTATTTCTAATACCAAATATTCTTCTGTTCATTTATTAATGTATAATGTCCAAATCTGCCAGACCAGCATGAGGTTAAAATAACATTGTATTTGACAATTCTCAAGATAAGATTGTGACTTGAGATAAGAAAATAATTTACCTTTGTCGAAATGAATTTATGATATTCAGGAAATATTTTAATCTACTTTTATTAAGTAAAATAATCAAAAGTCAACAATTTTACCTCATTTTCTACAAGATAACTTATCAGTCATTAAATTGGGTCATAGATAAGAGATTTTTTAAACCTTCCATATGCACTTTACGTTAAAATTTGAAACAAAAGACTGTTATGTCTGAATATGCACTTTTTAATAAAGTTTTAGTGTATTAAGTTTATTTGAGTTTTTTTATTAGGTCTGTTTGTTCAACATTCAAAAAGCATTCAGGGTGATGGTTGATGATGATTTTCAATTTAAAATAATCGTTACAGGCATATTTACTAATGAATTGTAACTAACTTAATATAGAAGAAATAACTATAGGAATGCCTATAATCCACCATATTTATTTTTAGCTCGAGACAGATTTGCTTCCACATCATCCACAGATGAGAATGAATCAGGCACAGATGGAGAATCAGAGAGGAAACCCATCACCATTTCATATGGAGGATTACCCATGTCATCACAGCAGGTAATATATTATATTAACTCTAGGACAAGCAAATTTTAGTATACCTTATAAGATATCTATTTAATAAGAAATGTGTCATACCAATCTCAGAAAGCCTATATTTACTAAATGTCTGAAATAAATTGTGCTGTTTCAGGGTAACATAATAATACGCAAACGGCGTGGTAATCTACCTAAGGCATCAGTGAAGATATTGAAACGATGGCTGTATGAACATAGGTATAATGCATACCCTAGTGATGCTGAGAAATTAGCCCTTAGCCAGGAAGCCAACTTAACAGTTTTGCAAGTATGTATATTTTAGTATATTTTAACTCATTAAAGTGGAGTTGTTTAAAACTGTTGAAATTTTTATTTCTTTGAAAATGTTATAATTAATTTATGTTCATTATTATAATATTGTTCTATAAGTAATATATTCCACAAAAAAACAAACAAGGAAATTAGTTTATTGCCATGCATATTACATGAAATGAATGGAATGGAAATACAGACACCCACTTGTCTATAAAAGTAAATGAAGTAAGCATTGATGCAGTGAGGTTTTAATTATCTTAGGTTTACAATCAATGTAAAATGGATTAGAGAGGCCTGCATTTGATTATACGCTAATAGTTTTTTTACATTAGGTATGCAACTGGTTCATAAACGCCCGTCGCCGGATTCTGCCGGAGATGATCCGCCGCGAGGGCCAAGACCCGCTTCATTATACCATCTCAAGGCGAGGTCGGAAGCAACTCAACTCCAGTGATGCAGACGCAGACGTCGACGCCAGCGCTAGCAACCTTGTGGTCACTGCCTGGGATGGCTCCGAGATTGAGGTATGTATTGAAGGCTACTTGTTGGTTTGGTTGGACGCGCCAGGACACGAAGTGTCAGGAATTACGGGTTGAGATTGAAAGATTCATTTATCGAGGTTCTCCATAATGTACGGTATCCTTGAAGGAAGCGCAACCAAGAGCTAGTTAATTTAAAAAAAAATATATGGAAGAAAGTACTTTAAAATGTCTGTCTGTATATAATGTAAATTTTTTGGTATTCATGCGAAAAACATATTGACAATTCATAATAATTATGATTACTAAGTAATCTTAAGCTAACTATTTGCTACACATACTTAATTAACATGAACTAGGATGATTTCCATTAATATTTACAAATCTCTTGTCAAATGTAAATCTGAAAGCATGAGTACTGTCGGTTTAGACTTGTCAGAACAAGACTTGAACTTAACAGTAATATAGGTCACAATAGGAAGCATTACCTGCATCTGAAGTGTGTTTAGGTGAGCAAAACAGACCTAAGGGGAGTTTGCATCCCAAAGTTTGCCATGCTCAGTGATGATCAATTCAAGCTTTAACATTAAAGTACTGTTTGTATCTGCAGATGTACAAATTTATTTTGCAGGGCGAGGGTGAAGGTGAAAGCGGTCGTGACCACGATTATGGCGACGGACTATTGGTGTACCGCAGCGATGGTGAGGGAACTGACCGCTCGCATGACGAGTACTCTGAGGACAAGTACGATCCCGCCGTTTGGCACTCCGTCATCCGCTATGGAGCCGAAGACGCTCATCCGGCCGCACGCGGGTTAGTGCATATATTGTACATCTGACTGAATTGATTTGATATTAAGAATGTTCTTCTAAGATTTTAAAAAATTTTATACATAAAAAAATCACATTTAAAAACCACAGTGGTTTATAATAATGTAACTTATTCTTTAAACGGATATAGATTATTCTTATATTATATATTTGTACTACAATAAACAATTTCAGATCGGCAGCAGTGGTGACGGTTCGTACAATGGACGGTGAAACCGTGGAAGGCGAGGTCCAGATGGAGACAGACGAGGCAAGCGGAGCAGACACGAGTACAGCCAACTGGCCCCAGATCGCTATACCGCCGATGCCCAAGACTACTCGCCGTCGGCTTCAGGTAGCTTTGTCTAATCTATACATTAAAAACTTAATTAATAATACTTAAACAAATATCAAAAGGAGGTAGTAAATGTTGGGTTCAAGGCTTTTAATTTCTTAGGCTCATAGGATATATTAATTTATGACAAAGCCAAATTCATATTGTTCCTATTTTAATTGCGGGAAACACTTATTATCTTTACAAGCTTTTACAAGCATGTAGTCAGTCATACAAAAATATTTTGTAAGACTGTTATTTGTCAGTATGTATATATATATATATATATATATATATACACACACAAAACGTAATATATATATATATATATTGAAAATAATAATTACATATTTATATTTATTAGGTTGTGGGAACTAGCGTGCCAGAAACTCGCGTAGAAAAAGACAAGTTCAAGTGTCTATACCTGCTGGTAGAAACTGCAGTTGCTGTACGCCAACGAGAAAAGGAACAAGACGACATTCCCGTCTAGGGTCATACGTTGGTATTCTGCTAGAACATCTTTTGTTTATTGAGCAACATATTGGCAAGATAACAAAAAAATGTTGCACGAAACAATCCTTTTATACAATTTGAGTGTTAAGAAAGTTATTTTGAATCCATTCATAAGTTTACCATTTTTGTATCATCATATGTCTACAATTAATTGAGTTGGTTACAAAGTAACTAGAATGTTTTACTATAACTCGGTTTTGAGTTCTATTATGCATTCTGCTAATTAAAGTGCTATAAAGGCACACATTTCTTCCAGATATTATCAACTCAATGTAATATGATTAAGATTAGTAACAGTAAATTATCTACTGGAGAAACTGAAAGTAATATATTCAATAGTATCTTTGAGAAACAATATATGAAAGTGTATAGAAAGTAGTTTTATAGTGTTTATTTTCTTTGTATGCACCCAGAGGTTTATTAGAATGGACTTTATTAATTCGTAAAAGTAAAAAATGTAATCATTTTATTTACAATACATCTTTTTAACGATAAATATAGAGCAATACCTTAATTTCACAAAAAATATTATTGTTAAAAAGTTAGACCACAATATCTATGGTGGCGGATGTATTTCATTTCATGTTGAAATTTAAGAAAGAAAATTTTATTTTAACTATAGAAATGTAAGTTTATTCCAAAATTGGCACCTTCAAGGGCCTGAAATAGTTCTAAATTTCAAAGTTCAAGGAATTGCATCCATCATTAATATAAAGCTAGCTTTTGAGAATTTTTAACACCCAGATTGCCTTACTTTTGTATAGTGTCAGCTTTTGACAGTACAGTCAAGTTGTGTATGTAGTATCTAATATAATATGTTAGAGCACTGCTCAAGTTTTTCAGTCAAACACCATTTATTTTACATGTTATTCCTGCAAAGAGCTGCATGAATCAAATGACAATCAATTGCATTAGGTATGTTTAATCATCTGTGGTTAACTATGTTTGGAATTACTTTTGTAGTAATGGCTTATATTTAAATTCCGAACATATCCCTGATATGAAGCGCACTTATAGGTTTGTAATGTAAAAGTATAAGGAAAATACATTATAGAATAATCTCCCAATAGCCTTAACGGGTTATGTAACAATCAACCTATACTTTATAATGAAACTGCACTTGTTTGTTATATAACCCATTTTTAAGTTACTATGGTACGGAATTGTTCTACACATAAATGTTATTGCTAAAAAAAATTCACAGAATGCAAGACAAAACAAGTCGCCTATCTGTAATTGAATTAACTCTTAACCACACACAATTGAGTAATATGTTTTGTCTAAAACTACATACCTGTAAAATTAATCATTTACTATTACACAAATAAAATATTTTTATGTAGTTTTTTTCTCTTATTTTCAATAAAAATAACTTTGTGTGTAGAATAGTAGGTATATGATAAATAATAATGTATCTATTATATACAAGTTAAACGCGTAATTTTAGTTTTTGACCTAAGAGTGTAAGGCATTTTTGTTTGTGCTGAAATAACAGTTAGAATATTTTTATATTTAGACCTGTATATACTTGTGTAAGGCTCTAATTTGTTAGTGATTTAATAAAATATGATTTCGCATTGTGAAGTTTAATTTAGCATAATTCATACACAACACCTTAATGATTTAAAGCTTTATTAAACACTAATGTTGTACAATATCAAGTTTATTAGCTATGCTAGCTCTTCTCTTGGCAGCCTGGCCCTCTGGAGCAGGCGATTTCCTTTTGCCTTCTTCTGTTATTTCACCAGTGTCTTCTATTAGTATATCTTGAGAAGGTAGTGCCATTAACATGTTGTCAAAACTACTGGTGTTTTTATCAAGTTCATTCTGATCTGAAAATTGGGCAATCTATTTTCATATGAGTACAGATTCTTACCAATATGTGATGAAAAATGCTTAGACAATATACAAATATAGTTAGTAAAATACATAAGGCATCTTTATTAAAATATTTATTTAAACCTAGTTTACAAGTATTAATAATTTCACTTTTTGTATAGCTACCTAGCATACTTTAATTACATCTTATTCATTTGGTAACATTTTTTGTGTATTGAAAGTTAATGCTAATTATTGATGCCCCATATTACCAGCTTAAAATTTATAAAAAATACCAATTGTTTAACTTTAGTTCAAGGTAATAGTAATTGTCTAACCCAAATTTTGTTTCATAAGTTGTTTTAGTCTGAACTCCTCTTGTGCTTGTTTTTGACGTCTTTTTCTTTCAGCACGAGCTTCATCATCGTTCACCTCCTGTGTTGAAGTTAGGTAATTAAAAAAAAATACAAATAAAACTATAACAATCAAAACATGCCACTTTTCAAACAATTTATTATCATAATAAAACATGTATTGAATATTTGTATCATTACCACACAAGTTGTGTGCGACACAACATAATATATATTTACATAGCAATTCCATTATCTATTACATTCATCACTTTTAAACAGAACTATATGAGTGGTTTTGGGGTTATTAATAACAAATAAATCAAGATGGACTTTAACTAAAGTACTATTTCATCTTTTTCTATTGGTCTTCATGCTGTGCGGAAGTGAACAAGAACATAGGTATCACATAAGTAGGATGAATTATGGGGTACGTATATAAATTCAAGTAGACGAAAGTAATTTTAGATGTTAACATCTAGTCCAGACAGTTATTTTAAAGTAGAAAACACAGTACTGCTTAAAATTGACAAACCTTACACTAAGAATTTATTACCTATATAATATCTTTGTTAGGCATGACCTTAGGTGCAAATAAACTCATAACTTAGCACTTATGTAATTATAGTAATTTGACAGAAATTATTTTAGTATAACTGCTACTTTGATATGGTTTTTTGGATAAAATAACACAATGGTGTACATAAGACATACATATAATATATGTCAATGATATACACAAAAAAAAATCCGATTTGATCATGTTTATAATCGTATTTCACATTGTATATTAACACCTAAAATCACCCCTAAACAATATTCTAAACAGCAAGCATCAATACAACCCACATCCTACTGAACTAGTAACATTTGAAAAAAATCGATAAAAAATAGTTTATTTCTTTAAAAATATACTTATTCTAAGTGTAAATCACTAACTTCGAAACATGTGTCTAGAGAATATACGAGAAAATGCCGTTGTTTAAGAAAAACACGATATATCATGAGCAAAAATTAATGTTCATTATGGAACAAAAGTTACAATTGCCAATAATGAATGTAGGACACATTTCAAAAGCTTATGACTTGGGTGCGGATGGCTCTGGACCACCAGGAGAAGAAGGCTTAGACCCATCTTCTGGAAACTGTTTCTCAACCTGTTCCGCCACCCATTTCTTAACCTTTTGCTCTGTCCAGAAGCCATCATAGAAGATTGTTGGCTTAATCCAACAGCCTTGGTTCTGTGGAGGATAATTGGGGTCCATTTCAAGGCCGTTCGGGCCCTGTCTGCACGCGTTCTTGCATTCCACCGGTGACCGGCTGTTCACAACGAGATTCTTAGGCGGCATATTGAAGTTCAAATTCACGTTACCATGGTGACGATCATATGTTTCGTAAAAATGCCAGGGGTACTCATAATAGTTGGGGTACATGGGGGCTGCGTGGGGCATTCGCGGGGGCGGTGGATACATGGGGGGCACAACACCCCCCATCACTGGGAGGATGAAACTTACGTTGTTTGGTCGCACGTGGGGAGCCGGGGGCGGTGCCGGAGGTCGTGGGGCCAAAGGGGTCCTATTAGCTGCGGGGGGAAGGTTAGCAGGCATTGGATGGGCCTTGGCTATTGGTGGTGGAATGTTCACGGCGTTCTTGATCGCGGGTGGCGGCGGACGTACTGGAGTCACGCTTGGTACGCTAAGTATATTTTTAGCACTTGTTCCATTTGTTTCTTCTTTGCGAGGTAAGTTTTTTGGTTCAGTCAATTTGGGTGTTTGAACATCAGGTTCTGGTACTGGCACTTCTAATTTATTTGTTTCCAGTAACTCTATTAGCTCTGTGGACACAGACCCACCAAAGCTTAATAAGGTCTCACGCAGTGCATTTGTAACAGCACACTGAAATTTGGTTTTCTGTATTATCAAATCAGATTGCAGGCAATTAATATATGAGTAATAATAGAAGGAAGCTTTACCTTACGGGCCCTATGTATAGCTGAACCCTTACTGATGCCAACAGATGTGGCATATCCTACATTTTCCCGTTGTACATCAAAACTCTTAACACTGACATTAACAAATGCAGCGACACCAGCAGTGTACTTTCCATTTATTAATTCAACAAAATCTGGAAAGGCATGTTATGAATGTTATTTACAACAAATTAAGATATTTAAGAGAATGCATGACTCTTAACTAAAGGCAACCTATATATCAGTTATGCATTAATCATTAAAGTTTTCTCTGTAGTTTCACAAAACCCTGATTTTAGTTTGATGTTATTTTTCCATTTGGTAAACAAACAAGTTTTAATGTGCTTAAACTACATTTATCTTTAATTTGTCATTTATATCTTTACCCAAGTCCTGCTTGGTGACTGTCCAGTTCCAATTATTAAAACCCCATTGTGAGTGACCAAAATTTATAAGTTGTTGCCGACGATGCTGTGGATCCCATTCATCATCTCCTGCCACTTCTGGGAGTATGGAGCTGTCAGGCTAAACAAACAATACAAACATTATGTAAAACAAAAAAAATATTGTTCAAACTTAAAAAATATATAAATAACTATATCAAAAAAAAAAACAAACAAACTGATCTTTTACATTTCATTCTTCTACTGTCTCATGTCTCAGAGCAGGGAAAGGTTATTAAGTAAATAAACATACCATTTTTATATTGCAGTTCGCTACGGGGAATCCTGGTTTACGCTGCATTCTTACCCACGCAACTTGCTTATAACTTATCAGGAAGCCATATTACACTTATTGATGTAATTATTTACAGAAATCAATTTGTAATTTCACACGGTGAATTAAAATTATTAATGTATGTAGCAGATATACTGGAGGCTAAATAAAATAATTATTAAAGTACCAGTACAAAATTCTGCAAATGTTTAATATTTGGTACATAAATTAAATACTTAATTCACTGACTTGATGAGTGACAATTGACATTTATTACTTATTAATAATTATTATATGACCATGGATACAAGTCCTTCAGCCGGTGACATTTATAACAGTTGTTAGTTATTAACATAACTCATAAGTCTCCAAACTCTCCTCAAGTGAACGCGAGCATCAGAGTGGATGGTGCGTTCGTTAATCGTTTCAACTTACTATATTACGCAGACTTTTTTTCCGGTCCGCCAAAGCTGCGTTCATTATAACTGTTAATTACTGTTATCAGAAATTTATATTTATAACAAAAATAAATATTACTTTCAGCATAGATTTACAGTAGTAATTAAATTGATAAAGATATTACGAGTCACCTATTATTTTTAAAAAAATAAATAGGATCCATCATAAAACTGCTTGTACCTAATAATATTCTGTTACCAGTGAATTAAATTTTCTCATTATCTGTGCTGTAGTAAATACTTAATAGATTAAATGGCTTAAAGGTCTTGTAACCAAGCCAAAAATCTTAAAAAAAAAATAGTTTAATTTGTAATTTTATTTGTAAATAATAACATTTAAAAGTAATCACAGATGTAAGAGAAAAATATTAATTCTAAATATGGCAGAAATTTTAAATATTGATGGCAGTGTTTTAGAAGGGGTATGGTTTTTTGTGATTACTGTAAAAACTATTTTTTTACTAACAAATGAAACGGTTCTAGGGAGGCCAAATTCTGAGAAATTCCATTTCCCTAAGTTCCATTCTTGGCATACCGGTGAGAGTAAAAAACATTCGAGCAGGGAGGAAGAAACCCGGCTTGGCAGCACAACATTTAAAAGGTTAGATTAATAATGGGTAGTAGTAACCAAAAGTTGAAGAGACTCGGATTCCTATAGCAGGTATTGTAATGGTTATATTCTGTTTTTCCTTTTGTATTTTAATTTAAATTTCATTTAGTTAGGTCAGAACAAGCCTGTAATAATTTCCTGCATTCATGGAGTGTACTTGAATAAATTTCCTATCCTAGATGGCGCAGAGGGCATCCACCGTTCGAATTTGTGCTTCGTTATCAAGTGCCTGTTTTCGGGATGTGATTTGAATCCCTTAGAAGTGTGTGGGCCATACAGTCGCACTTGCTTTGCTATTGAAAATATTTATTGCTTGGCAGTGCCCCAAAAGTTGGTTGTGGGTGACTTTTTCATGCATAGGTCATTGACATAATCCAAATCTTCTAAGATATTGGTTACTACACCACGCCGCTAATCTGGTGTGTGCGATGGAATGTTTGTAGAATTCAATGGCCCAGGCAGCCTGTTGAAGTTAATTTTACATTTTTATATTTTTTTTTTAGTCTTGTTCATGAAGTCAAGTGGATTCATAATTTTTAGAATCTTAATAAAATAAATCTAACATTTTTTATAGAAAATAAAAAAGTTAAATCTTTAATTTGTATAGGGATTCAGCTGGTAGCAGAAATGTGTCAGGCGAAATTAAGTGGTGCTCACATTGGGTCTACAGAGATTGAATTTATCCCAGGAAAGATCAGAGGTGGCAAATACCTTGCTGATATTCAAACAGCAGGGTAAATATTACATTATTGAAAATATAATTTCCTAACATTTAAAAACTAATTAATTTCATAATTATTACAACATTAATGAAATTCCATTTATTTGAAATAACTATTTTATTGCAGCTCCATAAGTCTTTTACTCCAAGTGGCTCTACCCTGTGCACTGATGGCAGATTCACGTGTAATCTTGGAGCTTAAAGGAGGCACCAATGTAGACATGGCACCACAGATAGAATATATGAATTACATATTTCGAAACATTCTGAAGAACTTTGGTGCTGATTACTCTTGGACAATAATAAAGAGAGGGTAGGAAAATGTATTTTAAATTTGCAGTACCAGCTTTATTTATAGATTGTAATTACCATAGAAGAACAGAAACTTTTGGAGACATAAGTTCTAAATTTGACAATTATATGTTTTTGTCAAATGCAAAAACAACTGAACTTATTTTTATTATGTAACTTACACATGATCAATATAACAATAATACATTGCGTACTTATTTAAAAAATCAACCCTCATGGGTCACATAGAGGTGATGTGCGGGTGAAAGAGCTAATATATCCTGTAAATTCAGATTGACCAACAATCAATGCTTGACATTGATATAATGTTCACATATACTTCCCCCGAGGAGGTGGGCATGTAAGAGTAACAGTGAACCCAATACAGTCCCTCAACAGTATTGCCTTTAATGATGAGCTGGCTAGAGGCCCGTCCTTTATCAATATATGGAGTTTTGTTGCTGGGAATCTGCCTATTGAGGTAACATAACTCATTTCTTTTCCCATACTAAGATTAGTAATCGCTTTACATGAATTTTCATATTAAATGGCATTTGATATAACAGACTATGTCATGCTATAAAAAAAATTATTACTGAAAACATTTTCTTATCTAAACTAATATTATACAGAGGAAATATAATATGTTTGCCGACAGATTGCTCATGAAATGTGCAACGGTGCTCAGAAAGAACTGAGGGATTATCCAGTGAATATAAATTGTATGGAAGATCGGCAATACGCACGAAATAACTGTTGTGGCATCGTGTAAGTTTTATTTTGGAATTTTTATGTTGCAAATTAAATTGTGTTGCATATAGTATGTATTGCGAAAGACAAAGCAGCGTCAGTGATACTTAGTAGATATATAATCTGTGATGTCAACTAAGACAATAAAAAATGTACTTTACCCTCTGTAAAGCCATGCTTTTATACAAAAACCCAGCGTTTGAATATTTTTTTAAGCCATACTATTGATGTTTTTTTTTAAATACATAAATACTAATTTCAGTTTAGCGTGTCATTTGGGCAATGGGTGTATATTAGGCGCCGATGCGTTGGGTAAGGGCTCCATTGATCCCTACAAAGCTGGACGACAAGCTGGTGCGGATTTAATGAAATACGTCGATTCGTCTGCCTGTGTCGATCCATATGCTCAGGTAATATAAGGAAAATTCAATCGTCTTCTAATATTATGAAGAGGAAATTATGTCTGTAGGAATTACATATTACTTCATTGATGTCAAAATTATGCGTCATATTCATGTTGATCGAGTGATATTTGTAAGGTCTTGAAAAATTAACTCAACTAACTTCTAAATTGTATTCTAAATATATTAATTATCTTTAGAAGATGAGTCAAATTCGTAACCTAACATATCCATACTTTTTTTTCAGGATCAAATTATAATTTATATGTGCCTGGCGAAAGGGAAATCGTTAGTTCGCGCAGGGGAGATCACATTGCATACAAAGACTGCAATACATATAGCGGAGACCATAGCTAAGGTATCCTTCTGCCATTTTATTAATGTGAAAGCTGTATGTGTATTTTCCTTGTTCACGTGCAAAGGGGTTTTTTTTGTCTTATGTGTATGACCGAAACACAGACTAAAAATATTTAATTCTGTATTTTTCAATAATAACTTTTTAGTTATTATATTATTTTAAAAAGAGAATAATAAAACTCGAAATAGAAGATCATCTCTTTGATTAGTAAATTTAATTCTATATATAAAATGTTCTTAGATGTTACAATAGACATTACAATTCTAAAATTAGGAATACTCGGAAAAATACTCCAAACAGTCAATGCACGACCGCTGTCTATTAGAATTGTATACTATGGACTTCCGCCAAGTAACGCCTGAATCAATTAATTGCAATAAACTTTTTAAACTATCAGGAGTAGAATCCCGCTTCCTCAGACCGACTCAATTCTCGATCGTTTACAGTTGTTAAGTTTTTCGGAATCTATAAGTTTATTTAAAGTAACTGTTACTCTTGAAAATTTCACTATATTTTACATTCACTTTGTAAATTGTACGACGGTCGGTTTTTTTTAGCAGCATCGAAATCACGTTAGACCATTTTCTTTAACTTAAATGAGTTCATAAAGTTATGTTTTCGTAAAAACAATATTATTTATAAACTTATTTTTTCCAGACAAAATTCACCATACGCCCGGACGCCAGCGAAAATTTTATCGAATGCACTGGTTTGGGATTTTTCAACAAGAATATATCTATGAATGATTAATTCTCGTTCCTACAATTATATCCCAACTAAAGGCACTGTAAGCCCGACTGAAAACACCGATTTAAAATCAATTTCCAATTTAAATTACGTTTGATATATTGAAATGCCTGTCCACGGATGGCAGGCTATAAATAAATAAACTGTATCGTTTTGAAGTGTAATACTCAGTGAAATATTATCAAAAATTACTAATGTATAACGACTGATTATGAGATAATAATAATGAATGTACAATATTTGAATGTTGTTTTAATTGTACCTACTTTTAATAGTTTTCGATATATTGTATTGATTTTCATAATTTCGGTTGGTAGCACAATTACAACTTACTTTACTAACGTAATATTTCTATTGCAAAATATTGGATTTATTAAGAAATAAATTAATATAATAATCGTTACAGTAGAAAGGAGTTATCTTCGTTCTATAGGCTATTTGACGCCATTAAAAATATACTACGATTCATCCTTTAGCGTTAGGATATATGTTAATATATGATATATATATATATATATCTCTAATTTATCCAAAAAAAATAAATTTTGCAAAAGACAAATTATTATTTCAATGTCTTCAGTGTAACGCTGTGATTGTATAAAATTAATCTTTCATACTTTTCCAATCTTTTTTCTTATTGCGTTCAAAAAAAAAAATTATGACACAACATGAGTCTGCTACCATAAATAAAAGAAAAATGATAATTAGTATAGTCATGTCGCTAGGTAACCTAAATTGTTTGTCTCATATTAGACTGTATTTTTGTATTCTAGGGTTGCCTTTAAGGGACTAATTTTAGCTGTTCTTTTGCATCGCATTTTTTTGTTGTGTATATTACATTGTGATGTGTGATGTTAATAGGGAATTATGCTATTACAATGGATAATGTATTAATTAAAAAAATATATTTCGTAATATTTATTACTTATCCCAATCTTGACTTGTTGACCGTCATTTATAAATTCATATTATAACGTAAAACTTACCAATACTTTATAGGCAGTGAAGAAATAAAAATAATATTTATAGTCTATATAGCATTCTAGAATGACAAAATATTTTAATAAAATAGAAATTACCATTCGTTATATAGTATAAGAAAATTAGTACAAACGTACATAAAGCAAAGAAATAACATCTAAGAATACGAGGTTAAAAAACTTGGATAGAACTTTTCCCACTGCCTATAGTCTATACCATATATAAAATAAAAAGTACAAGTTGTAAAGAATTGAAGAAAACCTATAAAATAAAGAGAGATTTTATTTGTAACATGTACTTGTAAATTCTGAAAAAAAAAAAACAAAAACAATATGTAATTCGTAAGAAAATATGTTATATACATGGGTTATCAAAGTATAAAAATAATTGTGAAAAAGGTAACACACGTTTATTTTCTAACAATAACTAATTGAATTTAGCTAAATCTTAATACGCGAATTTTAAAATATCACCGATGGAAGATGCGGGAAGATCAATGTAATTTGAAAAAAAAAACACGGCTATAGAAAAATCTAGAAATTTGTATGAAATATTTAGTTTGTCACGGTTTTCTCATACAAATATTTAATTCAGACTTTTAAGGCGGTCCCTGCCAAACTCAAAGGAAACAGACGGTTCGGTCAAAGAAAATAAGTACGCGTAAAATATTTACTCGTCACGTATACGCGTACTTTTACGAGTATTTGTAATAGAGTACTCGTTGTTATTGTTTCTGCACGCGTTTATGACTGCAATGGTCATGATCTGATCTTATTACTTTATTTTCTACATTGAAATTGTATAACATAATTTAAGAGTTACAATGGTTTTCCGGTTATAATAATACTTATTAAGTTATTGCAGCCGTGTTTTTAAAAATGTCGCCAATTATGGTCCCTAACTTTTAATTAACCATGGTGTGCTATAAATTTGTGCTTGAGGAATTAGTTTAATTTTAAATTATTCAGATTTTTTTGCTTTGCTCGCGTCTGCAGTCTCCACGATGGCGGGTTGATCTTCGTAGCTATAAAACAAGTAATTATTTTTAATTTGATGGTGCCACAAATTTTAGTTAATTATATCTCCATACAATAATTATGTGTTTTTTATAGTGAATATTATTGTCTTCAATTCGTGAAACCAAGTTCTATTACATGTTCGAATACGTCCGTTCTTCAAAAAAATACACTGTGTATTTTTTTAACACCATTAAAATTCACAAAATAATATTCTGTATAGCGTAAGGAAACGCTATTATTATTATGCTATCTTTCCATAGATACACAGAACAATTTTTATTAGTTAGAAGTATTTTTTTTAAGGTTCAATAAAGATATACTCACTTGAACAAAGCGTTGATATCTCCTTTAAGCAGGGCAAGAGTAAGGGGTGTTCCAAGACAGGCCGGTACCAGATAGAGTAAGGCTGGTTGCGCGTGTTTGAAAACGTGCATTATTACGATCGTAGCTAATAATCCTACGATGTACGCTGTGAACGTCGCTCTGGAATGGAAAATTTTAATTACATTTTAGAGATATCAAATACTATTAATTTTCCATTTTTCTGCCATTATCCAATCATCAATAAGTCATACCTGAAATAGAACTCCGAATTACGCTTAAGACTCTTGTCGAATCGCAAAAGCAGAGCAATGAAGATACCGGGCACCACAATGTCTCCCAGACCCAGCATGGCGAAGTTACTAGCATTGAAACCGTTAACAAAAATATCTTGTGGGAACACCACTGCAACAATATTTTCATATATTATTCGTAAGATCTAAAATAACGGGAATATGCTAACTTGTCACAGTTTTAATCGAGTGATACAAAAATTATTGTAATAAAATGGATTTAGGTATAAATTTAAAATTATGAAACAGCCTGCATTATCATTGGTAAAAGTTTAAATGTATTAAATAAAAAAAGGATCTATGTTGACTTGTACCATATTAATTTACAATTACGAGGTATTCTATGAAACAATAGTTTTTAATCCACTTACGTTTGATGGGTGCTTCAAAGGACTTTGCAACTGTCACCATCACATTTGTACCAAACACCCAGAAAATATCATACAAGAAGAGTCCAGATAGTAAAATACAGCCAGTTACAACATTGTTCAATTGTAGAAGTTCTACTCCATTGATTGCAAATGCAATACCAAACAAATTATTTGCAATCCAGTGCTGAAAATTGTTTAAACATTCAAATATTAATTGATAAATATTTTAATGCCACAAAGGTTTATTATCTATCAAATATAAAGGAGTCATTAAAAGGCCTTCGATAATATTTAAATGTATACTTTTATATAAAACAAAGGTAGTTTTTTTATATTTCTTTTCTTTATTACTTATTCAATTCCATAAAACAAAACAAAATATTGTTCAATTGACAATTGCCTTTTAATTATATACTACTATAGTACTATAAATATAAATAATTTATGGATTTTAATTTACCTTCTTGTGTAAATACCATAGACCAAAGACAAACGAAATGACAAGGCATATGACGTCATAAGATGTGAACTTATAATTGACCACATCACGATCACCTCGAGTAAATAAGATGTGGTAGGGCACTTTTGAAACAGATGCGGGCATCATCACTGTTATGATAGGGCTGCAATTTAGAGAATGATTGTTATCATATAATCATGTTAACATAAAAGTTTTCTTTTAGTTTATTACATAATTACAATTTTAAAATAAAAACTTTTTACTACTTAAAATTTAACTTACCTTAATAAATGACTTAGTGCCAATACTCCTAAGAAAAAGAAGTATCCCGTTAGAAGCAGGTTAATATACTCTTTGGAGAAAAATTGGAAGAAAATGTAGAGACCAAATAGTGCACAGGAGGCAATCACTGGGAACATCAGTGCATCACTCTTGGACATTGTTTCAGGACGTTCACCAGATTCCTATAAGGGAAGATATTTTAATACATATATAAGAAAGAAATACTATCACCATAATATTCTTATCAACTTTGTAACAGAAATACATTTTTTTTAGACTTCCATGTGGAAAATTAATAAACTTATTACTTTATTATATATTTTTTAAAGATTACTAGTGTAGGAAGTAATTTGGATTATACTATCTCAGTTAATATACATATTATATGAGTTTACATAAATTTCGAAAGCGAGTGTCGTCATCAGCAAATACCTGGATAGTTTCAGTAAACATTTCTTTTTAAATATATGTATAATATCATATCAGGACAAACTTCACATATGGCTATTTTATTCAAGTAATTATTATAACAGTATCGTGATAGTATTGCCACGATGACAAATACGTTTGAAGTTATAACAGGCACTTGAATACAGGACTTGAAAATGTTAAATACAACGTTATATTTTAAGCCCATAAAAAATTATAATTACCTTTTGCTCATTCAGATATTTCACTGAACGAAAAGATCCGAAAAATATGGGTAAAATTGCCATGACCACCAAACTTAAGTACGCGACCGCAACCCCTTCTATACTCATGTGGGGTTTGGTTGTTCCATTTTGTAAAGCTTCCTTTACACTTTCTTCTATATTAACCGGGATTTCTGTCACGGATTCTGCCATTTTATTATAAAAATAAAGCTTTCTAGCGACTGCTACAAGCCCTGCTCCTACGGGTACAACTTTTAAGTTTGACAATTTACGAATGTAATAACAAATTACAAATGTCAAACCCAGGCGAACACGTCAGTCATCATAGCTATCCGTTGTGTTGGCAATCTACTTTTCAAATACGCGTTCATTAATATCATTGAAATTAACTTGTTTAAAAAATATTGTTAAAAAGTTATATATTAAATATATTTATATTGATGGTTCAAATTTTAAGTAATTAATATATACAAAATCAGAAAAGGTTTTCCTCGAAACAACAAAATTTCTTAATTTTCTTAATTTTTGTATGACAACTGACAATTGATACCTAAACTTGAAAATTGAAATCTAATGTCTATGATTTATAAGTTAGTTACTTACGTTTTCCTATATTTCCTAAATTAATTATATGTAAAATATATGTTTTTCTGTATTAATAGGAGATATGCATTCAAAACAGCATAGAATATGATCCCACCGTAAAAATAGACATAAAAATGGAAGTTACAAGTGGTGCAGAGGAAGGTTTTGTAAGGGAATGGACTCCTTGTTCACATATTTTGAGTCTAATACCACCAAAAATTCAAAATGGAATATTTTCCAATGAACTGTGCCTGACCTGTGTTGATGTCGTTAGTGAATACATAGCTTTAGGAACCAATGTCGGACTCGTATATTGGTATGATAGGAAAAAAGGAAATATACAACGACTCCGCTGTGAGGTATTTATTTGGTCACCTTGTAACACTTATTATTTCGCAACAATTTGTTTCTAATTGCTTGTTTTATGTAGCTTGTATTAGAATTTTTCTTAAAATTTTACAGCTTAGTTTATATAGAAATATGAATATAAGCTTCTTTTACTTCTTAAATATGAAAGTAGAAAGAAATTACACACCAAATATTATATGGAGCCTTAACTGCTTTTAGGCTTCAACATCTCCCATAACCTTTGTGAAGATAGTAAGCACGGTGGATTATATGGTTGGAGCAGGAAATTCAACAGGACAAGTTACAGTATTTCAAATTCCTAAAGAACACCCTGAAAATGTTCCTGATACTTTTAAGCCTAAAGTAGAACCCAAAGTTGAGAGGTAAGCAATTAAACTCGCTTCAGTGGCCCCTTTATTATTATATGACTGAACCACTTTTTATAGTAGTAGTATAATCATTATCAGTAAATAATTAATATGTTAGTAATTTGTGTAATAAAATGTTTGTTTTATCTGAAAATATTGATACATTTAGTAAGTTAACAATTGCATGTTTATTACTTGCTTGCATTTAATGTAACAAAAGTGGTGTTATCCTTACTACTTTCAACACAGTTTAAATGCAATTCTATATTAAAGCTAAATTATAATGATAATTTATTAAAAAATCCATTTTTAGGTATACAATTGGAGACCTACATAAAAGTAAAATTACTTGTATTGAATGGTCTAAAAATGGAATGAGACTGTTTTCTGGTGATAAAGATGGTGTTATTATTATGACCGAAATCGATTTTTACATGGTAAGTATATTTGATGGAAAAATTAAATTTGACTTATGAAAGAGCACAAGTATTATCTATTTATAACATTAATTGTATAATAATAATAATTGATGTCTATAATTATATTATTGCTATTATAGTTGTTTCTTCCCATAAATTTACTCATTATAAGAGAGAAAAAAATTTTTTTAAGGTTATATAATTTTCTAGTTTCAGTAATATTTTAATTGAATATCTTATAAAAATATCTGGTATCTTTACATTCCTTTATGTGAAACACTTATATAATTTATTTATTTTATATAAATATCTTTGTTTTAATATTTCACAATCAATTTTTTGCAAATCAAACCTAACTTGTTTGGTGTTATAGTTCAAACTTTATTGCATGAAATGAAGCTATAGGTATTTCATATACATAATATGTATATGTACGTATATGTAATATGTTTATATATTCATGTTATTCAACAACATGTTAAATAGTTATTGCACTGTTTGCACTGAAATGAATTATATATCACACACATGCACGGTTTACTAAGAGTATTATAAAATATGATGATTCATGTAATAGAAAACTTTACTAGATGCCTCTGTTTGTTTAGTTATTTACAACTTTGGCTATTATAAATCATGTTTTTCTAATAAAAGAAGAAAATCTATTTGTTTAATTTTCACTAATTTTAAATTTTATCTAAATAGTTCATGCTTTATACTTAAGTGTGGTTTTCAAATCTTTTGAATGTGCATTCTGTTTCTCAAACTGTTGTTGAAGTAATTTTGTTAAAAATATTGAAGGTGTTGGTGAAAATATTAGTAACTATATATTTAAGACTTTTCAACATAAAAATAAAATTGGCGATTTGTCCCTATCTGAGGATCTAGAAAAGCTGCATTATTTTGGGTAATCTCTATGTTGGATTTGCTTGTTCCAGCACTTATGCAAGTCAATGGAGATAGTGAATGAGCAACATGAGATTGTCCAAATGAGTTACTATCAGAACACGTTGCTAGTGTCGAGTGTGTACCGGAGTATTGTGTGTGAACGACGAGACAACCGGTGGCATGTGAGCCAACTTGGCAAAAAGGAACGCAAGAGGTAATACTTAAAATTTTATTTCCACAATTTGTTTTGTCTATAATTTATATTATTAAATTAAATTTTTATTTTTCTATTAATAATGAATAAAGCCACATTGTTCTGTGTTAATTTTAACAACTTGTATTATTATTGCAGTTTATGCGCTTTGGGCGCGGTTTTCCAGTATTCTTATGCGCAGGGCGGAGCTGCCAACGCATATTGCGCACGCGCAGGCTTAAGGCTTTGGCGGGCTGATCGGGCCGGAAATGTTTTACAGACTTTGTTATTTAAGGTTTGTTATATTTTTTTCAATTAACGGAGATACTTGTAAGCTTAATATGAAATTTACATTATGTAAAAATTCTCTGTATCTTATAATTATTTAATACTAAGAATTATTAGCTGACCATAGATATTATATTATATTTATAATAATTATAATTTTTTTATTTTTTTAAATATTATTATATTATTTTTTAATATTAAATAAAAGTGTATTAAGCATTTCAACATATATAGAAAAATATTAGTGAACTTTATTCGAATAATATAACTGAAAAATAAAAAAAATAATCAATATTGTTTCATCAAAAATTGCAAACCTCAAGAGGCACAAAGATCATCATGTTTTTTTATTATTTTCTCTATAAATGTAAATACAAGTTTGGGCTGCCCCGTCTTAACTAAAATGTATTTGTAGGAAGCTATCTCCAACCCTCTGACGGTGGCGGAACTCTTGAACCCGTCGCAGAAGAAGCACAGCCACGCCGAGAGGGAATACAACTTTGGCCCCTTACACGTGTTCCGTGAACACTTCTTGGTGTCGCATAACGAGCATTTCCTCTACGTGCTGGACCCGAGGTCACTCACCGCTGTGGCTGTCGTTGATGATTTAAGACGGTAAGTTTATTTTTTAAAAGGCCGGCAGCGCATGAAGCCCTCCACCAGTGTTTTAACTTAATATTAATGTATGCCGCTTCTACTTAAACATAAAGGCTGTAATTCTGTTCTACTATAAAAACTAAACGTTTCAATATTTACTTAATTATTTACATAAATCATGAAATGAAATTTTGGAACATAAATTATTAATCAAACGACCCCCCCCCCCCAGCAGCAATGCTTTGTGAGTTTCTAATCTATTTACAAAATTATACCTAATTATTAAAGAAATGAGTGTTAAGGCTAAAGAGAAATGGAGATTATAGGAGATGTGACATTAATGTATGACAAGAGACATAAGACATAAGTAAGGAGAAAAAGGGAAATTATATAAAGTCAAAGACATGAGATATAAAAAAAAATCCATTCTTTATTGCAAAAAATAAAGTTTATACAATAAGTTGTGTTTTTGCAAAATGTGAATATATACATTATTTTAAATTTATTTGCAACATGTAGTTTGGTCATCTGCTATGAAATCTTTTCCAGTATCCTGTCCGTATCCGTGTACAAGGATGAAATATTCGTCTTAGAGGGAGAGAGGTCGCTAGTGCGCCTGGCACACAAGCCCGAGCCCGCTGCGCTTGCGCAAGGTCTGTTCGCCAAAAGGCAATCGCCGCTCACCCACTAATGTGTTTTGCGTTTCCAGCAAGTCTGATACGATTTTACGATTTCAATTCTTAATTACATATTAATAGAGTGCATTTTACAATGAAAACGTTTCTTAAAAGTATAGCATTTTGAATTGACTTTTTGAACAACATTTAAATGTTTGTTTGTTTAATAGTGGATTTTTTTTTGCGTAATGAAAAATAACGTCTGAAATCTGTATCAGACATTTGCTAAAAATATTAATATTACCTTGTTGAAGCACCATAGTGCATGCTTACTTATTAAATTTAAATTTAGTTTAATTTAAAAATAACAATACTATAGAACATGAACATATTACAAGAGCCAGGGACATTTTAATTCCCCTGTATGGTAAAATAATCTAATTTTTTTGCATTTTATACTATACGATACGATATTTCAAAAACATTATCAATTCCGATGGTTACAAACTTGACTAAATTTATTTTGGTACTGACGTTTTGTATACAAAATAAAAATTATTTAGCCAAATATAATTTCAATCAAATTGGCCGATTAAGAATATGGTAATTGAAATTAAGAGATTTTAATACGATTCTATTGTATTGTTATTCGAAGTATAAACCAAAATCAATAATATTAATGTATATTTTTATTATAGTAGAGAATAATATTTTTCAAAAAGCTTAGTGCCTTACGAATACCAAATAAGAACAAATGCTACATATATTTTTGTGCGCTCTAGGGATAAGATAAAGGTACTTAGTAGTTCACTAGTCGTTTGCAAAAGTTTCTTAAAAACATGGAGGTCTTTTTGTTTAATTTACTATTTTTTATACAATTCTGTAAATCGCAATGATTTTTTAACTGACGTTCTTTTTCGTCTATTATTATCAAGTTTTGTTCACACCATGATGATTAAAGAAAGACGAATACCTTAATTTATATGGTACATTTAGGCCGGTTTAGCTTTTCAGTATTAGTTGTACAATACCCTAATAGTCCAATCTACAAGCAATACTCCGCGAAAAAACAAACAGTATTTTTAAATTTTTTGAGTTTAGTTTTTTTCGCGAAGTGTTGCTTTTAGATTGGTCTATTAGGTTTTTGTGCTATGGACTTCCGCAAAGTAACGCCTGATTCTATTAATTTTAATATTAGTTGTGACGAACGTTGAAAAATCATTTAGGGAAATTGCATGTTTGCTTAAATAGAAAACAATGGTCGATTCGCGAACCATGCGAATTTAAATTATTCCTTTAACGGCATTTAGTTTAGTGTTACACACAAGTATTAACAGCTCGGGGTCTACAAATGTGATTGCTCTGGGCTTTTGACAAAACGTACCACTTGGTACTAGGCTTCCTTGACATATATATAACTACGGGCAGTTCTGAATATTCTTTTTTCAAGCTGTTCCTCTTGCTAAAATTAAAAGGCAGACTAAAACCCAGATCATTTAAAATGTATTCCTAGTTGACACTAGCTCAACGATGAGTAACACACAAGATCCCGTTCCGTTAATCCTTTCGTATTTATAGAACAGAGTATAAAAATCCTTGATAAATGTACACACAAAAATATGATTTCATTTCCGACAAGTAGTTCGCAAGGTTAGCGCGATCAACCAAACTTTTCGTCGTTTTAATATTAGTTTAGAACTAAAGAAATTATACTAGATAAGTAATAGGTACTTAACTTTATTCCTTGAATCATTTATTAGTACTTAATTTTTTATATAATCTGTAGTTAAACTAATGAATTTAGATCTAGTCTCATATAGGTTGATATTAGTATCGATTTGGGTTCGCACAACACTTTGTTATGACATTATATTTTTTTAATCATATTTCTTATATTGTGAATTACTTGTTAAATATAATAACCCAAATTGATACTACAATTTCCTTCACTCAATATATTAGGAGTGATGGAAATATTTTGTAGACAACGATACCAGCAAGGCCATTGAACTTTGTTAATATATGTTTTTGTTTTATTTGCGCATTTTTATTTTAACTCATCTTTTCAAATTAATTTTCCTTTAAATCTCGCAACCGCTTGTTGTTGTTTTGTGAGCAATGGCTCTGTTGGATGTTGTGCCTTTTATTTTGTATGCTTTCGATCGTATTAAGAATCTTTAAACTTAACAGACGAACCGATAATGTCCAAATCGCTCACAACGCTCCAGCAAGCGGTGAATACAGTCTGTGACCTCACACACATCGACCAAGCCGTCCCGTACGTCGCGAGCGTTCTCGAACAGCCCATAGCCATTTTTACCCGCAACGAGACCATAGACAACGTACCGAATGGAGAAGAATGTTTCGAACTGCCGCCAATAAAGCACTTGCCGCGCGACATATCCGACAATGTTCTAGAATCTATTATCAACGAGTTTAGGGATGTCTCGAGTGATGTAGAAGAAATAAGGCGGGTCAAGTCTGAAGAGTTGCAAAGGAAGCTGAAATTGTATAATAGTATAATGGAGAAGAAGTATGATGATGAGTTGATACATAGTAGGCGCAGTCGGCGAAGGGATGCGGGTTCGGGGGGCAGTACGCCGAGGTTGATGACCCCGGTACGAAGCAGGTCTCGGAGCAGGTAAATATCAAAAGGAATGCTCCGAATTTATTTCTTTCCGATCGGTAATTGAAATGGGTCACCATGGTGAACTGACTAATCCAGTGGGTACAACTCCTGGTATGGTAAACATTTGGGTGATTTGCATATTGGCTGGGGGTGTTATAAAATTAAGCCTTACCGGCCGTGTGAAACGATCCCTAATATTGATTTAATAATATCGTTGAAGTATCCAATTGATTTAGTTCAGGATGTTCTTCTTAAATCATGTTTGTTATTTCAGGGATGTTAGCTATACCAGTCCGTGTGTAATGAACGTGAGTGTATATGGGTATGTACTGTTTGATTTGCATTTCGTTTCCAATAAGAGTTTAATTAAATTAATGTAAAAAAATTCAATATAGTAAAATGCGGTCTAGTAATGACATCTTTTTCTAGAATATACTGATTTCATAAAAGTTAATTTTAATTAATCGCAATGATTTTTGACTCAATTCTATAAGGCAGCTAAATTTATCACTTGTTTCAGAAATAACCCAGACCATAACGACGAACAACTCGAGAAGCAAATAGAAGAAAAAGAAAAGATTTTAGCGAAAATGCTGAACTTAGAATCACTTAGTATTAAAAATCCAGTAAGCACTAAAGATGAACCTATCTACAAACAGATAGAGACAAAAGAAAGTAAGTTTATGGCCAACGATATTAGGAATACCATAGACGACAAAAAAGAAATAATGGAGGCTGACAAGCCCATAGATAAGAAATTGACACCGATCAAAGTTGATATGAAAATAGAAAAACCAGTGAGTCGTGTTGACAAAACAGTAGATTTGGTTCCAAAAGTAATGCAGTTGCCGAATAATTGGAATTTGGAGAGTATTGAGCTAAGGTTAGAAATGAAAAATGGAGTAAAAGACGGTTTAAATTTGCTCTCTCCTGACGACCATTTGGATAGCGAATGGGAGGTTATTTAGAATTTCAATGCTTTTAATTCGAGGTATGTGTTCAAAATATCTCTAAAAGGATCTCATACAGCAAAATGAACACAAATATCTAGAATTAGACGTATAAGAATTGGCATGACGGATACATATTTCTATATCATATGATTTATATTGACCAATAATTAGCATGTATTGCTATAGTAGAAATGAAATTATGAAACTAAATACGAAACTTGGTTATACCAATACAAATTCAGTTACAAATACAGACTGCACAAATAACCTGATATATTTTTAATAATCTGTGCCATGACTAATACCACAAATAATAAAGTAATCAGCATAATATTTAGAATGTTTGACACATTCATTAGATTAATTAGGTAATAATTACACAATTATAGTTATAGTACGCAATTAGTTTTGTACTGACGCAATCAAGTGTGCATTTATTAAGAGGCTCTTATGAATATGTTGCAGAGGGAGTTCGGTTTTAACGTTAACTTAATTCATTCATCAAGAAAAAAATTCTACCCCAGTCAAAATCTCTATGAAAATATTAGTGGCGATTCTGGTGTTCACCCCCCAAACAAAAAATCTCTTTTTTTTTTTTTTGCCCCGTCCAAAATTTTTTGGGGGGCCCCCCCTTTTTTCCCCCTCTATATTATTAAATGTCAATTGCTCAAAATCTATGAAGATATTTTTTTTTTTCTGTCTAGTAATTACGTTTATGTTTAATCTGTTATTTGAAGTATCCAATGTATTATTATAATTAGTATTAAATTTAAATACTGTTTTTTTTCATTCAAGTCAATTATAAGATTATTTTTTTTACAATTTACAGTGAAACCCTTAATACGAAACTCGCATAATAACATGTACGTAATTAATTTTATATTACGCCTTAATTAAATAAAATTAATTTTATTTTACATTTAGTATTAAAAGACGTTTTACGGTATTTAATAAATTATATTATTTTTTATCTTTTGTTTAAATTATCTCTTAGAAAGTATATATTATTAACTTTTGTTGTATTTTTGTACTGAAATTAAAATCAATATCTTAGTAGTTGAAATTGCCGAATTCATGTTTTCTTTATCCGGATTTATGATCTTTAAATGTTTATTATTATGTCCCAGATCCTTCGAGCCACTTAAGGTACGATGAATTTATAAGCTGTATCGTCTACATTACTTATTGCGATTGTAATTTACAATACAGTTTTTGTTAAGTTTACAAATTGCACTGAGAAGTTAGTTCGTGAAATCGGAAAGCTAAATTTAACTCTCCGTCTTAATTCTTATAGCAGAAATTGAAATGTGTATCTTAAATTGTCGCAATTTAGCACTGAAACTGTTATTTTTATAAGTTGACTTTGGTGATTCATACCCATTACCCACTTTGCCATTTAAATAAAGCACTGTATAAAATATAAACAAAATTGCCTTCTAAGATTGTTTGATTTATGCTTTTTTGTAACCTTTCGGCTAGAACCTATAAGTAGTAAATAAACTATTTTATTAAACTATTTTTTTACTATCTGAGAGAGGTGGGACTTTCCCTACTATTTATTTTGATTTTCACTTATAATTTTCAATATATAATTTTCAATTAGTAAAACAACAAGATAATCATACAAACGTTTATTAAATACGTCGAGATGCGGCGCATCAGAGTAACAAAAATTTTTGGTCCATGACAAATCTTAACCAAGATACAGATCACTCAATTTACACAACAAAAAACATCCAAAAAATTATATAAACCTCCAAAAATAATATGAATTGACATCTCACAAGTCTTAACGGGTCGCTAGTGCTTATAAAATCATGTATTTAATCGCAAATATGAGTTCAAAGTACACCACCATTAGAAAAAAAAAACTTTTGGTTTACGGAGTCTTATGGTTCCGTTTTTTACCATTTCATACTTTTTGTAAATGGTACTCAATACTGTCCTTGTAAATAATATATTAATAGTTATCCAACAACACAATTCAGTCAAAATGTCTTTTTTACGAGACAAAAATTTTCCATAACACTTGCTATCTAAATCGTGTGTAAAATTATTAATATATTATCTTAAATACGTCTTTAAAGGCGATACGTTTAAAGAGTTTACGTTCAAGCGTGTGTTATAATACTCACATCTACATATGTTACTTAAAACAATCGTTTTGTATGGCTACAAATCTATTCAAAGCATAATACTATCTATATTACGAAATAAGCTATCGTTTGAAGCAGTGATGTAGCTTTATCACACGAAGAGATCACTTTCAATTATTAAGTACTTACAAAATAAATTAGGCAGATATAATTTATTTGCGCCGATTCGTATCGAAATGAACTTAAGAACGAAAAAGAGGTTTAAACGTCCATAGATGCTATATAGGATATATTTATTTAGTAATAAATCTATAGAACATACTAGGTACAACTTTGTTATGCTGTTTCATGATCAATTAATATCGAAATTTATAGAAATGTTAAACTTTGCTGTACCAAAATTATAACATAAAAAAATTATGGAAAATCATGGCGGAGCTAAGTCCATCTAAAAGCTATACAGATATACATATTGCTTGCTTACAACAAATATCATATCGATAGTACAAACGAATAATTGTGGAAACGGAGTAATTGAAAAATTATTTATTAGCGATGGTTAAGTATTTTAACTGAGTTTAAAATTAAGGAAAACACAGAACACAGATTTGCTCCTTCCTTATTGAAAATATTATTAAAAGAAAATTTCTTTAAATTTCATAAAAAAATACATTAAATGAAATACAGCTTTGCTCTCAATTATATGTTGTGGCTTTCGCAATTTTTTTTTAATTTACTAATATCCGCGAAAAATCTAAGTTAGCTGTGTAGCCTCTTATCTCTAAAGTCAGTCCGATACAGCAGAGTGCAATGGGCATAATACTTATATGTAACAAATATAAGTCCTAAGCTGAACTAAGCTATATTTTCTACTTACTCCTCAATTTTCGACGACGTATCTTTGAAAAAAATTCCTTTCTCGTATGTTTGAACTCGTAACGAAACTATACATTATTTACGTTTAATTGAAATTTCGTTTCTCAAATAATTGACGGCGCGAAATATCATGCGAAAAATGGATTTTGTCTCGATGTTGATTAACCTAAAACAAATGAAACGCGCCACCGCCTCGACTTCAAATGAGTATGTCTTACAATACATTTGTCGAAAGGAATTTTCCTAGCATCGAATTGAGATTCCTTATAGTTTTGCATAACGTTCTTAAACCCGAAACACGATAAACCTAACAAACGCTCGCAAGCCCAACAACATACCAATATCACAACGCACCGAAGCTATTACGTCATACAGCACGCGTTGGTAAACGTGGAATTCGTACCACTTTGGAAAAGTGTTTCAAAATAATAATTCAATTTATACATGATAACACTAAGAGTGGATATACAATTGATTTATGAACCACGAGAAATTGAATTATTTACTTCAAAAAACTTGAATTTCTTCTACTTTTCAAAAACTTTTAAACCTAACCCCGGGTATAACCAAATAACGATTCGTAATTGCTATCGAAGGTTTTGACGACGACGAAAATTTATAAAATACGGATAGTACTTTGGATAGACGCCGGGTATCGTAAGCTCATTATAATACTGCGTAATCCGAGATCTTAAGTCTTTATCAGTCTTCCTAATTAAATTTGACACAAATAAACAATCTGCATATCCTAAAGCAAAATCTACGAAGTATGATTGTTTAATCAAACCGATAATGTTCAATCAAGATCCCATCATCCCATTATAGCTAGTTTTATAGGAGAAAAATTGTGATAAAATACACTCAATTAAATATATGTTAGCGAACAGATTTCAATTATGCAATGAATGGACGACTTTGCAAGGCACGCGTAAAGCCTTTTTTGAGTTCTTTATTTGTCATATAAAATAATTATGGGGGAAACACCTTAGAACTATTGGCAGTGATTTTACTAAAAGCTACAATACCAAACAATATATACATCCATACTTCTAATAAGGTTCAAAATAGCTCGGAATTTAACTACGAATCACACGAAATTAAGCAGAAATAATAATTATTCATTTTCGTTATATTCCAGAAGACTATGAATTACTTTTGAAACTAATATTCAATTATTTACTTGGCGTGACAATAATTTAAACCAATAGGATTTTATAAAAAAAAAAATCAGTCTAAATGTAGCGTTTAAACCAATATACAAATATTACTTATATACTAATACTCTGTAGTCAAAACGACCTACTATTGGACTGATTGAGCTTTTATAAGCCAAATGTCGCCTATACAGAGAGAAACCTCATTTGAGAGCGATTTTTTTTAATCAGCCAGATCTATTTAAATAAAAAAATCTTCCTCTTATACACGAACGAGCATCCGCCAATACTGAACAAAAATGAATAGCAACATCTCGCTCAGGCGATTTTAGTTTTGGGCGACATGACGATGTAGTGCTGCTCCAAAGGCGGGGGCTGCACCGGCGACATAGGCATATACTCACTCTCGTTCTCAAACCCGCCGAGGATCTTCTCCGTGAATATCAAATTGACAATCTCGTCGGGCAGAGCGAGCGCCGACACGTTGGTCTCGTTAATCTCGATCGACACGTCGTAATCGTCAAACTTCTCGATGCACTCCACGGATTTGGAGCAGCGGTTGGTCGTGACGTGCTCCGTCTCGTCCAGGAACTCGCAACTCTTCGTCTCGCCCTTCGTCAGGTTGCCGCTTATTTTCAGATTCTTCATCTTCCGACTCACTTTGAAGCTCTTGAATATGTCCCTGGTTGGTGTGAAGTCGAACCTTTTCTTTTTCGTTTCAACGTCTTTTGTCTCTTTCTCGGATTTTGGTGACGTCACGCGGGAGTCGCTTTTGAGCCGCTTCCTACGATAATGAAACGTTACACATAAAACAAACAAAGATCGATAATCTTATATAACTTCTCATCTTAGCAGTTCCACAAACTCTTCAACTAATAACCATTGAACTAAAACATAACAATCGCATTAACAATATTTTGAAGTCGGTTAAAAAGCAAACATTCAAATAATATGGCCCAGGCGTTGTAACACAATTCATATTTGCTGGTGCATAAGGATGTTAGATTGTCGAACAACGGATCCCGGATTCGATTCCTGGTTGGTGCGATCTGTTTCAGTATATTTATTTGAAGCCTGGGTGTAATATTTAAAAAATACAATTGTATTATGGTGTTAGCACCCAAACACAAGTATATGCCGCGTATCGTGAAATGACTGATTTATTAATATATTTCAAATCTATTAAGGGCCGGAAACACAACCACTAATGAGTGTATAATGGACTGCGGTTGTTGCGGCTATTTAAAAAAAAAGAAACTAGAAAAATATTACTACACATTTTTACACACGCTCGGTTAACGCCAAGGTAAGCTATTTATTTATTTGTGAGGAGCTGACAACTGAAAATATAGAGAATTTTTATCACCATGGTATCTAATTCGTGTATTATATTTACATATTAAAGCTTACCTGAAAACACTAAAGGTGTGCTTATAGCGGTGCGGCTTTGCACAATGCTGCAACGAGCCCAGCGAGCTGTGACGTGTCACTCCATCGCGCCCTGGACTGCTTGGCTTTGCGTTTTTCCAGTCACTCAGCTTCATTGTACTGGAATTTTTCAATTACACACATAAAATAATGACAAATTATAATAATAAAAAATTGGAAACTTTTGATAAAAATCCCGGACAGCAAGGCAGGAACACCCTGACGATAATATTGTCTTTTATTGACATAACTATTACCTTTAAAGAAACACTTTTGTTAACGGATTAAGTTACGTATTTTTACAAAAATTTAAGTATATTATATTATTTTAAATTTTCCCGACGTTTCGCGTGCTTTACAGCGTGCGTGGTCACAGTAGCTGAAGACAAAAGTTGTTGATTGTCAAAATAAGTGTCACAACTGCAGAGAGGTTGTGTGTTATCTGTATTTATTGTCCCGGAGTTGTTATCGCCTAAGAATATTAGAGCTAGAGAAGCTAATGAAATAAGCTGCAAGCTTACTCACCCAAAGTTGCGCCTGGGCGGCAAGGGCGGGGCGCCGCGCCGTCCCGCCCGCCGCATCGTGCCGTACACGCACTCGACGGACTCGTACGTGTGATCCACGCACGAGCCCGCCCATTCCTCGGGGATCTCTTCGTACACGCCCGAAGCCACCGACACTATCGACACGGTGGAGCGGCGGGACCACACGCTGCAAAACATCGTTAATTCGCTTTCAAATATCAGGCAAGTAAGTTTTCGTAACATTATAAAGGCAACAGAAGTATCATCTATGAAAATTTAGTCTGAGACGTAGGAACTTAGAAATAGGGTCGTTAATTCCATATTTGTTAAAAAAAAAGCTCAATTTTAAAGGACACAACAGTTAATCGAGTTTATTAGAAATTTATTAAAAAAAAATATTACTAAGGCTGTCCCCTAACAATCTTTGACTTGAAATATCTTACTAATCTTAATAAAATTTACTAAATATTGGAAAATGTACATTATGAGGGGAAAATATTTTATAAGAATAGATCTAATAAATATTTTTACCTGTCGTCAGGGGAGAGGGGAGTTTGTTTGCCTTCACAGGGAATCTCAGACAATCGAGACAAGTCACCATTGTTCATTTGTTGATATTCCTGTAATAATATTAATACAATAAGGATCCCAGAAACGTTGAAAGTATGTACATACACATTCTTACAACAAACATACCAAAAAAAATTCCATTCTTAATAATGGCAATTCTCAAACCAAGGATGTAGAATAATAAGGGTCAAATACATTACAGTATTGAGTTTTCAATAGACATTTCTGAAATTGTAATAGTGTTATAGCCAAGGTCATATACCTTACTCATAATGAGATCGGTGTCATCCAGAGAAACTTCGGACGGTCCACTGTACCAGCTGCTACGGCGGATTACATCTGTGAATGGTTCACATATAACGACTCCATAATATTAACTTCACACTGGCTTAGATGTAGTCGTTAATGGTCTGTATAACACCAATAAATATTTAAAAGTAATTTATAAAACCGAACCCGAGACTGTAAATTTAAGTCAATTTATCTATGTGTGCGTAAGGCGTAAAGATAAATGTATGCTTGTATTTAATTTTTTAAATAAATCAAAAACTGATTTTCAAAAAACAAATCGGATAGCGTACATAAGCTTAAACTTGAATTTATGATTTCTTTAAAAAAAATATACAATATTCCGGAATAAAGACGGTAAAATAGTACGAGCATAAAAAATCAGGTACTAATTATTAAATAATTTTAATCAGCTTTACCCATGTCATCGCGTCTCAAATCACCATCGCTGCGGCTAAGCTTTTTGTGGCGCACCGACATCGCTTGACGCACGGCGCTTACTAATTCCTCTGCCAATGGTGTGCAGAATCTCATTTCACCGCTGCCTTGACAAAAACCGCTGAAATCATATATTTAAGATTAACACAAAAATTGTATAAAAGAAATTAAAGGCCAAATAAAAAAGTCCAAAAATACTATTTGTATCCGAAATCCCAAAAAAACAACATAAAATTTTTCAAGAAAAGCTTTCTGTGTATTGAAATGGTGAGATATGAGTCATATATTGGTATATGGTGACTTTCGCTGTTTATATAAATATAATTTTCATAAAAAAATGAGGAGAGCAATGGCAAAATTGCAGACAATTACAAAAAAAGCTTATAATGTGGATAAAATAATGCCTTTTTCCAGTGATAATTATAAATAAATGGGCATTAAATTGTCACATTATTTCTCCTGGGAGATTGATAATACAAATAAACACTATTAATTAAAATGTTTTAAGGATAAATTAGGTCATTTGCAAAATATGTAATGAATTTATGATTTACATTTTATAGTGTATTATTAGTTTGTTAATGGTTAGAGGAAAATGTTAATAATGGGTGTTATACATGTAAAACAAATATTTATTATTTTATAATAAAAAATTGTTCATAGAAAGAATCAAGCTTCTAATATATAAAGATATCAAATATATTAAAAAGATTTAGCTTTATCAAACTAATATAAAGTTCAGGAGTGCAATTTACAATGACATGTAATAACTTATAAGCTCCGAAACGCACCTATTTATACTAAAGACACAATTTTTATTCATGTCTCCATTTTCTCTGGTCAAGAGAATATCACTAATGTGTTGCCAGTCTACTTTTCGTACTGGCTGTATTGTGAGAAACTACCAAGCCTGTTGCAGACAGTGTGAGCAAACTGTCAGTCATTAGACCACATTTTCTAGACAATTCCGTGGCAATCACAGTTACAGGGTATGAGTCTTTGAGCAATGATTCTGAGCCTGAAATGAGATGAACCAAGCATGACTGATGGCAAACAAGATCCAAAATGCTATAGTAAATTATTTATAAATGCTGTATAATTAAATTAATTACAAGTCTGTGACATATAAAAATATAAAACATAATTTAGTTGATTTTACCCTGTTAGTATATTGGGTCTTGTTTTAAATTCTAATGAAAAAAAGAAACATAAGTTAACCATAATGTTTTAATGTATTGATGATTATTTTATGTTTATAATTTAAATAGGATTCACAAATTATGAAATTAGTGATATTGCTTATGATATAGAAAAAATTTAATTAAAAAAGGAATTCAATAACACAAGCAAGAATGTTAACTGTTTAAATTAATCAATGTTGGTAAAGACTAAAAAGTCGAATGATATCATGGCAGAATATTCAATTAACACTAAATCAATAATGAAAATTATAAAATTAATTTCTCTATTAAGTCAAATTCTGTTACTCATTAATAGAATATTTCATGAACATAAGGTAGGTTTTGAAGATAATACTAAATATAAACATGAATAAGCACTTACAGATTTATTTTTGAAACACTTGACACAAATACAGAGACCTCAATTCAATGACACACTTAAACAAACTTTTATACCAACAGGAAGAGCCATAAAATGATATATGAGTGCAAAACAATAGAAATTAGCATTCAATGTGATTCATGACATCAGTATGCTTTGATTTTATGAAAAATGGTGATGCATCAGTTTAGCAGTATTTGAGTTTAATGATGTTTTAATAAGCTGATAATAAAATAACTTTCAAATGCATGATATTAGGTTCCTTAAGAATTTACTCCATCAACATTACATTACATTTATAAATAAATTAAAGTTAGGTGAGGAAACTACCTTAATTGTGCTAAAAATAAAGATTTTAATTGATTTTGAAGGTACCTCTTATTTTATCACTGTTTAATAAATCCCGTATTTTATCCATCCATACTTGTGTTTCTTGATGGCTATGAGCAGCCAGTAGAATTCGAGGTTTTGACGGTGAATCCAGAGTGAACACTGCAAACGCATGAGGTCGCGTACGGGATTTAGTTCTTTTTACTAAACAACCAGAGGGCAACTCCACTGTTCCTGCAGGCGCACCCGCCTCGCTACAATACACAACCAGAGACCCACCCCCTTCGCAGGTCACACTAGGCCTCAAAATGCACCATTGTTTTTTCCAAGACTACAAAAAACAAAAAAACTTCCAATAATTATAGGAATCACCAGATAATAGATTTAACCGATCGAACGTTGCAAACCTTGAATGGATTAAGACCGAGGTTCGATTTAAACGGATATTTCACTTCCAAATAACCAGACATTTTCCTTTGAATTATTATTGCAAAAAAAGTAGCATTACCCTTATTTGTATAAGATAAAAGATTTTTGCGAAATCACATGTGGGTGTTTGCAACAGTTTTGAATCCTGGGAAGGGTTCAGTCAAAATTCAGAAATCAAACATTTTTTATCTCTTGTTTACAAAACTTCATAGACAAGAATCAACGAACGTCAAATAATATATATTAACTTGTAACACTGATACTGAACAACTGAAAAGAAAGGACTGAGGTCACAGGATGCTATTCTTGCCATATTTGTGTTTTTTTTATAATTTATCAGGAAACACCTTTTTTAACTCTATTTACAATTATATACATTTTTCAAAGTCACAGATTATTCATCTAAGACAATGATTTATTCAATAAATAAAGTATTTACAAAAGGTGTCTGATGTGTTGCAATGTACCTAGCAACACCAATGCGTGGTCTATTGAAGTTTTGTTTGGCGCGAATTATAAATTGGAAAATTTAAATGCTCAAAAGCCGGTCGATTGGACTACTAAAAATTTCCATCACAATTATCGCCATTGAGGAAGAAGAAGATAGAAGAAGAAATAAAGAAACTTTATTTACGATTTTTTAATAAACCTTTGCAATTTAACATAATCCCGGTCCACTCGGAGGTTCAGCTGCAATTCCACGTTGTATCATTCGACAGGTATGCTCTTCAATTCGTCTGTACACATCTAGAGAAGGATTCCCGGTAGCCGGACCACCGCTCCAGAAACGCTCAGCAAAGGCGCTTGCTCGAGGCCATACCCTGTAAAAGATGTATAATGTGACATTGATCTATTGGATCTGGTCGCTTCGTCCTTGTGCCCTTTGTAGCATTATTGTAAAAATATAAATTGTTCATAAGACATAAAAATAGCTCATCTAATAATGTAATTTAACTATTAGTACCTGCTAATAATATTAGCGTCGTTAACCCTTTCCGACCACATACATGCTTCGCCACCAATGATGTCATCAAGATTTAAGTTTCCACTAAATCTCATCATTTCTCTTGGATCGTATTTGTAGAAAAATTCCCAGCTACATTGTAAAAAGTCGAGGTAATATTGTGAGGAATATATCACTTTATGTCCAGCTAAAAGTACCTAGAAAATTTTACGATACCTATAGGTAGATGAGAATAGAATGAGAAAGGTTCTCTTTTAATCTGGAATTTTCAATTCAAATATTTAGAGTGACGTACTTTCACTATTGAACATGTCACAAGGTTACTTGACATACTACCTACTAATTGAAGTCTTGGTAGCTACAGTGTAGGGTTTGTGTAAGTTTAAGCGCATACGTTTACATTGTACAAAGTAAACAAACTTTGATACTGATCAACTACATTAAGTCTTACTACGAAAGTATTATTACTAACTTCTCTCATACGAGCCACTTCCTTGTATTTCCAAACGTGGACAATAGTATCTTCAGGTAACTTTGCACCGTTGTTGAATGTTTCCTAAAACAGATATCATATTATTTATAAATCAATAAATCTAAAAATTATAAACTG